>JAEIFV010000679.1:0-174233 GCA_018904265.1 Lordiphosa collinella
AAAAAGCGTGTGTACTGTTTGCTGGTCTGATTTCAAGTCGTTTTAATAATTTCATAAAGAGTTCAATAAAGCTGCACAGAACAATGTTGCGTTGCCCTCTTGACGAGAGAGATGTTTAGATACATGTTTGTTATGTTTAGAGAATGCAAAATGATAGAAGTAAAGTGTGTACAATGGGTTAGATAAGAATTCAAATTAACAAATATTCAAAATACAATATGAGGCTCAAACATTCTCCGCCCGTTGAAAGGACGAAGGAGCTTTCAAGAATTATGCTGGATAGGAAGTGGTGCTACTTTAGCAATGGGTCGCCGTATGACACCTTTAGCGGTCTGGATATCGACCACTCGAGTTCTTCCATCCCTTCCAGTACATGTGTTTGAGATGCGTCCGAGAGGCCACTGCTGAGGTGGGGTGTTGTCTTCATGGATGAAAACCAACTGGCCCGTTGATATATTAGCCTCTGGAGTACGCCACTTTGATCGCAATTGAAGCGTATGTAGATAATCGCGACGCCATAAGTCCCAGAAGCGCTGCTTTGCGTAAGTTATGCGTTGCCAGCGAGAGATGTATGACAACTTGCTGTCGTCAATTGCTGGTTCAGGAATCGCCTTTAATGATGCTCCCGTCAGGAGATGCCCAGGGGTAAGGGCTTCCCCATCGTTAGGGTCCTCAGACTGGGCTGCAATAGGACGAGAGTTCAGGATCGCCTCGCCCTCAATCGCAATGGTCTGAAGTTCCTCGTATGTCATTCCAGTATTGGACATACATTTTGTTAGGAGACTCTTCATGGACTTCACCGCCGCCTCCCAAAGCCCACCAAAGTGTGGTGCTCGAGGTGGGATGAAGTGAAACTCGACACCATTGTCGTTGCTGAACGTTTCCAGATCACGTTCCGTTTGTTGGCTGAAGAGCTCCTTTTTGAATTGGTTAAGTTGTACGCATGCTCCGGTGAAGTTTGTAGCGTTATCGCAGTAAATGCGATGTGGAGTGCCTCTGCGAGAAACGAATCGCTTTAACGAGAGAATAAAAGTGTTAGTTGATAAATCTGAAAGCAGTTCAACGTGTACTGCCTTTGATGAAAAGCAGACAAAGATGGCCAAATACGTTTTGTATGGAACCTTGCTGCGAATGCGGTATGATGTGAGGAATGGTCCACACAGATCTACTCCGGATACAGTGAATGGCTTGACTGTCAGCAGTCGGTCTGATGGTAGCGATCCCATGATCTGGCTCATCAGGCGAGGTTTGTAGTGATAGCAGTGAATACATTGCCTCACTACCGATTTGACCAGTTTCCGTGCGTTAAGAATCCACACCTGCAGTCGAAGTAGCCCAATCAGAGCCTTGGCGCCAGCGTGCATGTTGACGCGATGCAAGTGATTGACGAATTTCCAGGTGAACTCATGATCCCTTGGAAGAAGTAAGGGACATCTTGCGTCGAATGGAATAGGTGCCTGCGTTAAACGACCACCCACTCGCAGAACTGTTAGGGTTTGATTTGCGCCTTCCGCCATGCACAAAAACGGGTTCATAGTTTGAAACTCAGGCTTGAGTGTTTGACTGGACTGTAGTTGCCCAATCTCCTTAGCGAACGATGAATGTTGAATTGAAGATACGATGTGTATAAAAGCGAGCTGCAATTCCCGTGTTGAAATGTGCAATGCTTGACCCACAGTTAAAGTGTTGTCTGCTGGGACCTTGTTGAATACACGAAGGACATAAGCGGTGACTCGAAGAATACGCCGATAGGATTCGAATTTGTTAACAATTTGGAGAAATATGGTGCCATTGAGATTTCCCTCGTTGCCACTACCGCTGCACTTGAATGCTACTGCTTTTCGTTTCTCCAATTCTGCTTCTTCGACCTTGATGTTAAGTGAAGTTTGCGGCCACTCTGTTGAGTCAAGTGCCAAAAACTCCGGACCAGTGAACCATATGGTTTTAGATAGTTCCTCAGCTGCGCATCCGCGTGAAACGATATCTGCGGGATTGCATTTTCCGGGTACATGTCGCCATATGACATCAGTGGACTTTTCCTGAATTTCTGCCACACGATTCGCGACAAAGCAATTCAGCTGTGAGGAATGCATCCTAAGCCAGTGCAGTACAATCTTTGAATCTGTCCAAAAAAATGTAGAATTAGTATATGTTTCGAGTTTGTGCTTTATTTTGTGCCATAGCTTGCACAATAGAACAGCTGCACATAGTTCCAATCTTGGCAGTGAGATTGTCTTGATTGGTGCAACCTTGGATTTGGAGATGACCAATATTGATGTGTATGTTCCATTGACCAGTGCTCGTAAGTAGATGCAACAGCCGTAGGCACGCTGAGATGCATCTGCAAATCCATGGATTTGGCCAACGTTTTGGGGTGATGAGTTTACGAATCTGGGTATTTGGACCTGGTTTACTTGGTCCAAATCAGCTTCAATTCGTTGCCAACGAATGTTGAGCTCTGCAGGCAGCGGCTCATCCCACTCTAAGCATTGTAACCAAAGTTCCTGAGTAAAGATCTTGCAACGGATGACAACAGGACTTAGCAAGCCCAGCAGATCGTACAAGTGAGCTACAATGGAAACAACTCGACGTTTTGTTGCTTCTCCGCCCGTTGGCAAGTCATACCGAAAACAAAGTATATCGTGTTCTAGTTTCCAGGACATGCCAAGCGCCTTTGTGATATCTTTGCCTTCTGTCTTGATACGAAATTCGTCTGTATGCTCCATTAGATGGCTTGCATTCCATTTTGCGAGTTCCAATCCAGCCTTGGATAGGATTTGTGTGACTTCACTCACCTTGACTTGCAACTCCTTTATGCTGTCTGCTCCGGTTAGAAGATCGTCCACGTACATCTCTTGTTGGAGTACAGCTGCGCCAATAGGGAATTCTTGTTGATGCTGCTCAGCTATGAAGTGAAGGCTTCGAATCGCTAAGTAAGGTGCGCATGCCATACCGTATGTAACTGTATTGAGTTCGTACAATTCCAATGGTTCGTCAGGCGATGATCTCCAAAATATCAACTGAAGATTTCGATCCTTTGGGTCTACAATGAATTGCCGATACATCTTGGAGATGTCGGCTGTGAGCGCATGTCTGTGAAGTCGAAACGAAAGAAGCGTTAGTGTAAGTGTTTGTTGGACAGTTGGTCCAACCATGACAATGTCGTTAAGAGAACGATTTGTTGAGGTCTTTGCTGACGCGTCGAAGACCACGCGGATTGGGGTTGTTGAGCTCTCTGGGCGCTGCACGCAATGGTGAGGGATAATGTAGTGTGGTTGAGAGACATCAACGTGATGTGCTAACTGCATGTGATTGAGAGCCAAATACTCGTTCATAAAGTCAATGTATTTTTGTTTGATTTGTGGTTGGCGTTCCAATCGCCGTTCTAGTTGCAAGAAGCGAGACTTGGCATTCTCCATTGAATTACCAAGAGTTTCCGGAGGGTGCTTGAATGGCAAGCGAACTTGTACTCGTCCGGATCCAAGAAATGATGTATGTGAAAGGAAGTGTTCCTCACATGCTTCTTCTTCTGCTGTGTAAACTTGAGAATTTGCAGGAAACTCTTCAATTTCCCACAATTTTCGTAATGATTCATCTAGTCCAACGTTTGCGAGATGGCAAGTGAAAACCTGAGCCTTTGTGCTCACGGGTTCGTCTATTTTTCCGCCCACTATCCATCCGAGTGATGTGTTGAGCAAACATGGCAGATTAGGGCCTAAAGAGATCTTGCCACCAGTAACTAGATTGAAGAACTCCTGCGTACTGATGAGAAGATCGATTTTGCTCGGCTTGAAGAACAATGGATCCGCTAGTTCGATGCCCTCAGGAATTGCCCATCCTGATGTGTCTACTGCGCGCTCGGGTTGGCTCAGTGATATTGATTTGGCAACTGCAAATTGCAGCGACCACTCGTCAGGTCCAAGTCTTGACCTGATGATTGTAGATACGGAAAACTTCATCTTTGCACGAACGTCAGCGATACCTGAAATCTCATGCTCCTTCCGATTGAATTGAAGCTGCAGTCGTTTAGCTAGCTCCTCTGTGATGAAATTGATTTCCGATCCTGTATCCAAAAGAGCTCGTGCATGTTGATATGTGCCATACTTATCTTTGATGAGGATGACTGCTGTTGGAATGAGTGCGCGTCTGGCTTGCCTGGCTAGCAATGACAATGCGCGAGTTGGACCTTGGTCCATAGATGGTGCTGTATGAGTTGAGGTTTGCTGCCCAGATTGAACAAACCGATGCAAACTTGTGTGATGTGATCCTTGACATGCACGACATTTATATTTGGAAGTGCAATTTGCTACAATGTGCCCTTTATATAAACAATTCAGACATAGTGACATTTGTTTAGCAAAACTGTAACGTTCATCTACTGTAAGCGCTGCAAATGAAGGACATTTACCCAGACTGTGATCCGTTGCCTTACACTTGAGGCATGTGGTTTGTGCGGTTACGAAAGCCTTCTTGATGTTGATCTGCTTCTCCTGGCGGTTAGCTGTCGCCTTCTCGCTGGTTGTGGCTGGCGAATTGCACTCCAAGAACTCGCAATGCCGACTTAGCGTTTTGAAGCAATCGTCCCATGCTGGCAGCTGCTCATAGTCCTGCGCTCGATCATAGGCCTGTTTGGCATCTGGATCAACCTTTAACAAAACATTATGTATTAAAATTGCATTCATAATATCTGCTTCCGTGCCCAAAGAGAGTAATGAACCGCGCAAGGCAGCGACAGAGTCCAATATGGCACGTAATGAGTGTGAATCCGACTTTTTCATACTTGGAAGGTTGAACAAACTGGATATGTGTTCGTTAAATATGAGCACCTTTTTATCATAGCGTTCCTTGAGTTGTTTCAAGGCCTTAGGGTAATTTTCTTCCGATACTTGGAATGAAGATACTACGCTGAGGGCAGCATCTGACAAGCAACTAAGGAGATAAGTAAACTTGTCCACTGGGTGAATGGTGACGTCACCGTCCACCATGTGCTCGAACGCTGTGATAAATCGCTTAAACTCGCTGTATTTTCCATCAAATTTTGGTAGCTTCAACGCTGGTAGGCGCGTGGGATGCGAATTTATGTTCAAAGAATTTAAACCACTTACGTCAGACTCCTTTTTGCATTTGGTTTTTCCCATTTGAGTGATGATGGCTGCCTTGGCAGCTATGAACAACTCGTCGAGTGACCCTCTTTCGTTGTTGACTGGATCCAAGCGTTCAATGTTTACTTGTATGGCTGACGCTTGCCTGAAGTGAGACTCCAACACCTGCGATCGGCACTCCAAGTCCGCTGCGTCCCTTGTCTGTGAAGAATCCACCTTTGCCTTAATGTTGTTCATGGCCAATAGAAGCATTTGCTTTTCTTGCTTCAGTGCTGCTAACTGCTCCTCGGGTTTCGGCATTTTGTTGTAAAATTAAATTTAATTTCTCAGCAGCAGAAAAAATGTCTGTATACAGGAATGCGAAAACGAAAAAGTGAAGCAAACGGTAAAGTGCAAGCGAGTAGTGGATTGAAAGCTCCGTGTATGAGACTGAGTGAAAGCTCGCTGATCAAAGCTCACTCGCTGAGGTGTGATGCAGAGTTACGGTAACAGCGAGAATGAAAACCAAAAGGGATAAGCAAACGGAGTTGATTTGGATTGCTTAAATTCCACAGCCACGAGCAAGGTGAACTTGAGGTCGAATGAGAGAAGAGATGTGAAACATATACAACTGTTGTCGCTTACGCCTTTGAATAACTGCTCTCTGATGGATGTTGTAAACGGTTTTTACCCAATTATGTGTGTGTTGACGACTGGCTTGCTGTCCCCAACTGCTGATAATCCAATCGCTGGCAGAGTGATGTCTCCAACGAGGATTGATGATAATGATCAAACGATAATGATAATTATGTGCTGAATGCTGCGCTAGTCCAAGTGTAGGAGCAAATAGATGCGAGAACCATATCACGCCACGACCGATGTGTGTTGACCCCAGTGGCCAAATCTACCGCAGACAATTCTCCAACGAATATTTTGATTATTTATTTTGGACACATGACACTGTATCCTTAATGTCCTGCGTCCTGTCACGGTCGCCAAATGTACGTTCTCTGCCCAATTGCAGAGTGAAACCAAAAAAGCGTGTGTACTGTTTGCTGGTCTGATTTCAAGTCGTTTTAATAATTTCATAAAGAGTTCAATAAAGCTGCACAGAACAATGTTGCGTTGCCCTCTTGACGAGAGAGATGTTTAGATACATGTTTGTTATGTTTAGAGAATGCAAAATGATAGAAGTAAAGTGTGTACAATGGGTTAGATAAGAATTCAAATTAACAAATATTCAAAATACAATATGAGGCTCAAACAGCATAAGTAGGCCAGCAATGAGTCAAGATTTTTGCCGCTGTACCAATGTTCTAGCAGAAATTTTATGAAATCTTTCTCCGTGTTCTATCTGACTTTATGGAACTTGCTGTCCAAAATGGAGTAACAAGATCTACATTTGGTTGCGGTTCGGAACTGAAAACCTGAATACTGGAGACACATGAGCAAAAAACCCATAAGAAAAGCAGTTTTAAAAAAATCGTATGAAGGGCTCGAAAAAGTAATGTTGCAGCTCGATTCCTAGGACCCGAAATAGGCAAGATCCGTCGAGTTTGGTCGTGTCTTTTTTTTCGTCTCTCCGTTTTAAAGCTTTAGGTAAATTAATTAACAGAGCTGTAACAGTATGATACATGAACAGAGCTGTTATATTTGGACTCTGCTATATACAAGATGCATTTCAAAGTAAACTGGACTTTGTGAAATAAACTCCAATCAATATTCCCTCAAAATTTCATCCTTGACAATTGGTTGGTTAGAAGCCGAGTTACCCTACACAAAGCAACACTGTGATTATACCTTAGGTACATAGATAAAACATAATGTTAAAGCGAGACGGATGTAGTCAAAAAAAGAATAACTCAGAGAGCAAAACTTACAGCGAACAGCTGACAAATTTCTGATTAATACGTTGAGAACGCAGCAGCTGTTTCACTTTTGCTTGATGCATCCACAGAGTAGGCTTTGCAATTTTGATGCACTAAAGTAGAAGCAATATGATTTCATTTTTCATTAGGCTCTTCTGTTGAACACATCAAAAGTTCAAGTGTGAACTATTTCCTTTTTTCTTTAATTTTTACCTGCAATTACTCTAATCGACAAGCCGCAAATTCCGCGGGAATTAAGAATGTCCAAAAAACTTAGGGATGACTTAAAGTTCAATTATTCGCTTGGATATCAGTCATATTTTGAAGTTTTTGCTATAAAAAGGAAAGCGTTGGCCCAAATATCTATTATTTGAACATTTGCCATTAGAGCACAGATTTCCAAGTGCTCCAAAAACTAATTCTAGATTTGTTTCCAATTAACTTTTTTTCTTTAATTCCACGAGGGTATTATAAAATTGTGCGGATGTTTGTAAAGTATACATGGAAGCATCTCCGACCATATAAAGTATATATATTCTTGATCAGCATGACGAGCTGAGTTGATTTAGCACTGTCCGTCTGTTTCTATGCTGTCTCCTCCGTCAGTTTTAAAGCTATCCTCACCAAACTTTGCACAAAGTCTTTTGGTACAAATACGCTGCACATTTGTCGGAACCGGCCGGATCGGATGACTATAGCATATAGCTGCCATAGGAACGATCGGTCAAAAAACTAGTCTTAAAGAGAAAAACTTTTTTGTTTTTAATGGAAACGCCTCCAAAGTCCGTATTTCTTAGTTTACTATCCTTTCCCATGATTTCACTAAGATTGGTCGAAATCGGATGACTATAGCATATAGCTCCCATAGGAGCGATCGGTCGAAAAACTAAGTTCTAGTGAGAAAAACTTTTTGTTTTTAATGAAAACGTCCTTATCATTGGCAAACACTTAATTTATATACTTTAACACAATTCTACAAAGTTTGGTCGAAATCGGATGACTATAGCATATAGCTCCCACTGGAATGATCGGTCGAAAAACTAGTTCTAGTGAGAAAAACTTTTTTGTTTATAATGAAAACGTCCTTATCATTGGCTCACACTTAATTTATATACTTTTACACAAATTCTACAAAGATATAGAAAGGCGAATCAGTGGAGTTTTTAATGAAAACGTCCTTATCATTGGCATACACTTATTTTATTTACTTTGGACATATATCTATAAAGTTTTATCAAAATCGGATGACTATAGCGTATAGCTGCAGTATGAATGATCGGTCGAAAAGAAGTTGAAGTGAGAAAAACTTTTGTCTTAAATGACATCGCCTCCAAATTTCGCAATTAACAGTGTATTATGCTTTTCCATGATTTCATCAAGTTTAATAGAAATCAGACATCTTTATAGTATAGATCCCATAGAAAAGTAATGTCCAAAAAGTAGTCTTAGAAAAACTTTTTTGTTTTCATGTAAGGATGTTTCTAAGGCTGAGGTAAGCTCAGTCTGGCCAGGGCCACTTACAGAAAATTTATAGAAGTGCCGGGACATCATGGGTGCAGAAGTAAAGATCCAGTTAAAACATACTCTGATCTTTTATTTAAATTTTGGCTGGTGGTCTTAACAAATTTCCTTTCTGTAGGGAACCAAAAGAGAGTCGTTCCGACTAACACTCGTATACGAAAACTTCCCAAAACCTATGAAACACTGGCAAGAATGTGTGTAGGGCCCACACCACGCCCCCCCAGTCCCCTATTGAGACTTAGGATGCGCAAGGGAGGCTCGGCGTGTTACCATAACACCTACGCAACACACCCTAAGGGGCTACTCACAAGAAATAGACAGTTGGCTCTTATACAGTACAACAAACGCTCGTTTCACCCCAGGTGACACCATGGGAGGCGAATCGAGGTTATTTGTACTGGCTGCCGGGCCCGCACCATGTACCACTAACCCTCAAGTGAAGGCTTAGGGGGGTAAGCGGACATGGCTCATCCCGCTAACCGCATATTCAAGTCAACAGAACACTAACACGAAGGAACCTTCTCCTCCTGTACAGTCTTCTCAACGTTTGTCTCGCCCCAGGTGAGACCATAGCGGACGAGACAGAAATTGGGAAATCGTCTACCAGACCCACGCCATGCACCTCCAACCCTCAAGTGATCACTTAGGGGGGTAAGAGTGGCATGATGTAACCCGCTAGACGCACTAACACACAGAATCCCCGTACTGTTCTTTGCAATCTCCTTAACGTTTGTCTCGCCCCAGGTGAAACCATAGCGGACGAGACAGAAGTTGGGAGATCGTCTACAAGATCCACGCCATGCACCACTGACCCTCAAGTGAGCACTTAGGGGGGTAAGAGGGGCATGAGGTAATCCTGCTAAACGTGCTAACACCGTTTTTGTAACCTCCTCAACGTTTGTCTCGCCCCAGGTGAAACCATAGCGGACGAGACAGAAGTTGGGAGGTAGTCTACAAGATCCACGCCATGCAGCTCCAACCCTCAAGTGAGCACTTAGGGGGGTAAGAGTGGCATGACGTAATCCTGCTAAACGTGCTAACACACAGAATCCCTTTGCGACCGGCGCAGTCCCACCAAGCCTTCGCCTCGCCCCAGGTGAAACCGTAGCGAACGAGGAGAGGCTGGTATGACTTGCAGCAGGACTTGCTCCGCGTCTTCTCAACATTTGTCTCGCCCCAGGTGAAACCATAGCGGACGAAACAGAAGTTGGGAGATCGTCTGCAAGATCCCATTGCTGCCGGCGCAGTCCTCCCAAGCCTTCGCCTCGCCCCAGGTGACACCATAGCGAACGAGGCGAGATTGGGGTGACTGGCAGCAGGATTCACTTCGCGTGTGTTCTTCTCCCGACTCACACACACACGTCACTAACACCACGAGAACGTTTCTAGAAAATATTTACGCAGTTACTTGGTTTCGTCATTTTAATTCCTTTAACAATGTTTAATTCTGTGGACACACGTACCTATCACCGCACCGAGAGGATTTAAGAAAAACTCCTAGGCACATGGCCACTTGCCTCCTAAGCCAACTCGCCCCCCACCTGGACCACTGTGACGCCTCCTTGTTGTTGTTGTTTCTGCGGCTCGCTGCTGCCTTGATGCGTTGTTTCTGGACTTGGTTCCTCGTCTCCTTGCGTTGTTCGCGATCCTCGTGTTTGGCCCACGTGGGCGTCTGTCAATCGTTTCGTACTCGAGGTGTTCCACCCATCTGTCCACTTCGGACGCCAAAAACTAACTCTCACGCCGATCCTCGCGCCAACTTGTTTCCGCCACGCTTTCAGGCCGCCAGGGCTGCCAACTTCTCTGCCTTTTTGGGATTGGTGGGACCATATCGTGTTCGTGATTTTCTGTTAGTGATGGTAGTGATTGGCTTGTGACTCGTTAGTGACTGGCTAGAAATGTTGTGACGCGGTTTTATTGCGTCACACTCTCTCCTTTCTTCGGGGGGGTAATGAGATGGTTAATTGCTGCTTGTAGTTTACAAGCATCAGGATCCAGACGTCTATACCAGGTAAATCTCCCTCTAGTGACTCGACGACTAGGTCTTTGAACTGTTGAAGGGCCTCCTAGTTTCCCATTTCGTTTGGGATGACAAGGCTGGCGAAGGAACGGAAATTAATAAATTGCCTAACTATCAATCTATGAGTTCTCGGTACGGTTTACAAAAACAAGTTAGGTTAGGTAGTGATTACATAAAAGGAAATAATTTCGTGGTACTGTGCAGGAGTAATAGTCTCCTCTGGGGCCTCCTGCTAAACACTGTGTTGCAAAATCTTCTGAAGCCAGCTGGGGATGTGATTGGGCTGGAAGTATGATTCTGATTCACAGGTCCCTGGTTCTGTTGTGTCCACTCCTACAAGATGTAGGGAGGGGTCGTCGACGCTGATGCTTCTGTGGCTGTGCTGTGCGAAAATCGAGCATAGCTTAGATTTCTATCGCTGTTGCCTGATCGGCATAATGCCTTACGATTTCCCTTATTGCTGTCGCCGAATAAACGACCATGCACACCGCGTTCGGTGCATCGCTTCTCGCTGATGTCCTCGTTGCTGTCACCGGAGAAGCTGCCATGCACAGAGAGCTCGGTGCATCGCTTCTCGCTGGTGTCCTCGTTGCTGTCACCGGAGAAGCTGCCATGCACACTGCGTTCGGAGCATCGCTCCTCGCTGGTTCCCTCGTTGCTGGCACCGGAAAAGCTGCCATGCACACCGCGTTCGGTGCATCGCTTTTCGCTGGTGTCCTCGTTCCGTCACCGGAGAAGCTGCCATGCACACCGCGTTCGGTGCATTGCTTCTCGCTGGTTCCTCGTTGCTTCTTGGGGTTTTCTGGGAGCTCTTTGCCCTTGATTGCCTCTCTGGTCCTCTGTGAGTTCTGGGTTCTATGGTTCTCCTAGCTGGGTTACCGGACTAACTTGGTCTGCTAATGGGGGAACGTGTCTTGTTGTGTCATCGGACTTCTTTGTGGGCGTTGAATTTTTTGGCTTGTGTTCATGTGGGATCGCTGTGGGTCTTCTAGAGGGATGTGGGCTGAGCTGTACTCTGAAAGTTTCGTCCTTTGGGTATCTGGTACGGATTTCATCCTCCAAACGTTGAAAGTACACGTTAGCAAAAAGAAATCTAGAAATTTCAGTTTAAAGGTGTCCCAGGATGCTTCCTGCAAGTTACTAGTCCTAAACCAATTTTCTGCTGTGCCGGTAAGTAACCCTGGAATCGCCAAAGGTAGTTTTCCGACAGCGACATTGCACGAGGTGGCTCTTTGGGAAAATTAAATTGGTAAATTAAACTCAGTCTATTTGAACTCGGGCTACGGTTCGCTTAGTAAAATCTGAGAAAGCTCAGTCCGGATGGGGAGAACCAAAACGAGGTGTTACTGACTGTTTGGGTCTTAAACTTCTGCTGGATACTGAGAACCCGTCCGGTGTACTTGTCAAGGGGCATAGAAAGTTGTCGCAGGATCCTTTGTTGTTTTATTAGGGCCGGACTACTCCAGGATTCGCTGTTGACTGAGCCCTGATGCACTGGTTGGTTTACGGCGGCAGGACTCGCTGAGGATTTGACCTAGATTCGCGTCTTAAATGGCCTCCGAAGAACTGGTTCACTTGTGCAGGACTCTAAGCGATTCACCAGGATTCGCGATAAACTGGGATCAGGTGTACGGGTTGGTTCACTAGGGCTCGCAGGTGACCAGGCTTTCGCAGGACTCGATTTGTTCTTAGACTTTGATGTTGACATGCTTAGCTCTCGACGTTGACTGTCGTCGATCACTTGGACTCGCGTGGGATGAAAGGATATCACATGGACTTGGTGTTTAGTTTTTGATCTTGAAGCTTGTAGCCCGATGGTGACTGCCGTTGATCACTTGGACTCGCGATGGACGAAAGGATATCACGTGGGCTTGGCTTGGCTTGTTGTTCTCGATGGTGACTGCCTTTTGATGTTGATGCTTGTACCTCTCGACGATGACTCTCGCTCTTCTCGACGTTGACTCTTGTAACTCTTGACGATGACTGCCTTTTGCTGTTAACGATTGTAACTCTCGACGATGACTAATTGCACTTCTCGACGTTGACTCTTGTAACTCTCGACGATGACTAATCGCACTCGACGTTACTCTTGTAACCTCGACGATGACTGCATTTTGATATAACGCTTGTAACTCTCGACGATGACTGCCTTGATCTTGGGACGCTGTAACTCCACGTGCCCTTAACCGAGTTTCACTTATACCTCAGACTGCTGACGGGACGCTAAACCTCGACGTGACTAACGCACTCCGACGTGACCGCCGACGATGACTCCCGCACTTCTCGACGTTGACTCTTGTAACTCTTGACGATGACTCTCGCTCTTCCGACGTTGACCGAACTCTCGAAGACTACTGCACTCCGACGTACTAGAACCCACGAACTCCCGATCGTGCGCTTGACCTCTACGTGACTACCTTGATCTTGTGGACGCTTGTACCTTTCGACGATGACTACCTTGATCTTGTGGACGCTTGTACCCTCACGTACTACCTTGTCTTGTGACGCTTGTACCTCTCGACGTGACTACCTTGATCTGTGACGTGTACCTCCGACGTACCCTGGTGTTGACGCTAGTAGCTCTCACGGTACTGTCTGTTTTGACCTTAGCCTCGACCTGTTCTTAGCTTTGATTTCAAGGAAGGACTCGCGGGTGTAGCACTAGGATGGATTTGTTCTCGATGATAATTGTCTAGGATCACTAGGACTCGCGAGCGATAGGAGAATATCACGCGGACTTGTTCTTAGGCTTTGAAGTTGACGCTTGTAGCTCTCGACGATGACTGACTCTTGCTCTGTTGATGCTTGGCTTATATAGGTATGCTTGCTCTCTCTGTCGGCCGATCTCTGTTGCCGAAGTGTGGTTCGGCTCCGCTGGCTTTGTCAGCGCCGGACCAATGTACTTCGGGTTCTCTTCCTTACCCCTATCGTTGCGGTGTCTGTCGAATTTCTTTTTATACATATTTTTTTTTCTACTTTTACCTCTGGTAAATTTCTCAGACGATGAGATTGTGAGAGCATGGGACTAAAACTGTGCAACTGTACTGAAAAAATTTTTTCCCCACCACGTGCTCTGGCGTGGCATTTTCTAGGCATTACTGAAGGCTGTACTCCACGTGTTTGTGTTTTATGGGCTTCTTGCGGTAGGTTTTATCCTGACTTTTTGAACGAGCGTTCATTTTATAAAAGAGAAGAGAACTACGATTTGTATTTGCACTTCCCCCGAACAAGAAGCAAAAAATAAGCGCAATAGAATATAGTGGCAAGGGTCTTGATCATAAAAACTAGAAATTTCTTTTGTCGAATGCGGTGGAGAATAGGAACAAGAAAAATAGTTCCACACTGAGACTAAAATTATATGAAGTGACATTCCACATTTTTCTTGGTAAAACCGATTTCTGTGCACGTGTCTTGATCATAGGAAATACTCATTCTAGAATTCTCTGGTGTTGTGACATGTGTACCGTTTTTTTCCCCAAATAAAAGGACTTTGTTAAGAATCCAGAAAACTTTTGATATTTTTGTGGTTCTTTAGGCCACGAGGATGGTATTTTCTGCTTGTTATTTTGACCCGGAGTCCCTGCTCGGGCGCCATCTGTAAGGATGTTTCTAAGGCTGAGGTAAGCTCAGTCTGGCCAGGGCCACTTACAGAAAATTTATAGAAGTGCCGGGACATCATGGGTGCAGAAGTAAAGATCCAGTTAAAACATACTCTGATCTTTTATTTAAATTTTGACTGGTGGTCTTAACAAATTTCCCTTCTGTAGGAAATCAAAAGAGAGTCGTTCCGACTAACTCTCATATACGAGAACTTCCCAAAACCTAGAAACACTGGCAAGAATGTTAGGGCCCACACCACGCCCCCCAGTCCCCTATTGAGACTTAGGATGCGCAGGAGGCTCGGCGTGTTCCCATAACACCTACGCAACACACCTAAGGGGCTACTCACAAGAAATAGCCAGTTGGCTCTTATACAGTACAACAAACGCTCGTTTCACCCCAGGTGACACCATGGGAGGCGAATCGAGGTTGTTTGTACTGGCCGCCGGGCTCGCACCATGTACCACCAACCCCCAAGTGAAGGCTTAGGGGGGTAAGCGGACATGGCTCATCCCGCTAACCGCATATTCAAGTCAACAGAACACTAACACGAAGGAACCTTCTCCTCCTGTACAGTCTTCTCAACGTTTGTCTCGCCCCAGGTGAGACCATAGCGGACGAGACAGAAATTGGGAAATCGTCTACCAGACCCACGCCATGCACCTCCAACCCTCAAGTGATCACTTAGGGGGGTAAGAGTGGCATGATGTAACCCGCTAGACGCACTAACACACAGAATCCCCGTACTGTTCTTTGCAATCTCCTTAACGTTTGTCTCGCCCCAGGTGAAACCATAGCGGACGAGACAGAAGTTGGGAGATCGTCTACAAGATCCACGCCATGCACCACTGACCCTCAAGTGAGCACTTAGGGGGGTAAGAGGGGCATGAGGTAATCCTGCTAAACGTGCTAACACCGTTTTTGTAACTCTAATTTTTTAAAACACCCCAAACAAAACGTGTGGCCGGCCGCCCTTGGGCACAAAAAAAAAAAAAAAAAAAAACCCACCCCCCCCCCACCCCCCCCCCACCCCCCCCCCCCCCCCCCCAGAAATGTTGTGACGCGGTTTTATTGCGTCACAAAATTTAACAATTTTTTTTTTTAAGCCTTTTTTTTAATTTCCCTCAATAAAAACTTTTGTGATTTAAAACCAGGGACCGTAAATAAAAATAGGGAAAAAAAAAAAAATAAATTTTTTTTTTATAATGTTCATATGTAAGGGAGAGGTACCAGTATTCATATATTTGAGTTGGCATTAAAATAGGGATACATTTTTACTTTCAATTTTTATCGAAAAAATTACTTACAATTTATTTGTTTATTTTTAATCAAATTAAAATTTTTCATATTTTTATTTTTAATTTTTTGAAAATTAAAATAAAAATTAAACTCAAATAACTTTTTGACCAAAAGACCTATAACCAATGTTCGTATATACATATGATCTATGGGTCCGTATGTATGTATGCATGAGTGCATATGTGTGTTTATGTGCGTATGTACGGCTATGTGGCTATGCCATTTAAGGGAGGAGAAGTTGCCAGTCAAGCGGGATTACTAAATTTCCTTCTTAATTAAATAGGACTCTTCAAAAGAATCTGACATGATCCTAAATTTTGCTAATGTGTTTGGAAATATTCTTCAAATATCGTCGAAAATTCTTTTTCGATTACACAGGTTTACAAATATAGGCCAACTTTTGCAACAAAGAAGATAGCAAACGTTCATTATGTATTTTCAGGCGCTGAACTCAAATCAATTGTCCGTTTTCCCTTAGCACTTCTGGTTCAAGAGATATTTGCATAAGCAAGTGTTGAACGAGGTTTGTTTTTATTTTTATGTCCTGCAGCCACATTTATAAACCGATTCAAGCCAGAACTTCAAGAGATTTCATTTTCTAAGTGGGAAAGAGAATTAGTCCAATTGGGTTCAAAATAATTGTCCATCTCACAAAACAGGGTTGCATCACGCGAAAAAAATTTCCCTTATATTGCTTTTGAATTAAAATGATGTTAAAGATCGGTGCTAGTTTTATGATTCTTCTATATTATAACTTAAATCAAAGTCGCGCTACTCAAAATAATAATGAAAAATTTTAAAATATTTTCGCGCCAATCATAAAGCAACACTTTCCAACGCTTGGCTCGTTTGTTGTTGACAAATTTCCCATTCGGCGCTACTGAGGAGGCAGATGGCGCCACTGGTACGACGGTTTTGGCCGGGCCTTGTCGGTTTTGCGAAAATTATTAAAAAGCTAATTTCAATATTAAATCAAATAAGTCATGTTATTTATTTGATGCAGCCTATCCAGTAAAATAATGTAGGTTCGATTTTCAAAACTAGTTTTGTTTATCAAAATATTTTTAGCTGTGAATTTAGCAAAATCTCTAACCAAATCACCAGAGATTTGAAACCAACCGAAAGAGATTTCTAGGACACCGAGAATTGGTTTTGGGTTGGAATTTGGTTGGAAGAAATTTCTGGGACACCGCCGTATATAAGAAAACTTTGTTTTTTCGAACCAAAATCTATGATGTAATGGGGGGTACTGCGCTCGATCGGATCCAGAAAGCTGCCCAGTGGCGGCTGAACAGCAACTGATTTAATTTTCGTTTGCGCTTCGTTGTCGAAATTCCGCGAAGCGAACTAAACACCGCGCACGAATTAAACCGAAGACGCTTGCCGACGCCACACTACCGTTTACACTGTCGGTGTCGCGGCAGAGCGCCGGCAGAATAACTCCCAGACTCGCGAGTCTGGCTCGCGCCCGCCACTGGTACAGAGTATAAAATGATGTTTGTCATACTTAATAAATGATGACATTAAAACAATTGTGCGAACTTTATTATTTAATTTTAATCTTGTCCTTAAAAAACAGAAGCATTTATTCAATTGGCAACCAACCGGGGGTCTTACTACTTTAAGCCAGACGCGCTCTTTCCGGGCCACAATGCAAAGTGTCTTGCTCAGCCATGGGCGGCCCAATAATTTAGCACTTTCCAGCAAACATTGTGAGACCAATATGGCTGATCTTGCTATATAGACTGTCCCTTTGTCCGTTTGTCAATCTATCTCCTCCCTCAGCTTAAAATATAACTAGTCACATGGGCTTGTTTCTGTGCAGGCTGCGCATATGTACGTATGTCGGAAAAAGCACACCCGACTGCTCAATCATTGGCCTTAATAAAATAGCTAAAAACCAACCGTTTGTACTGAAATAAAATCTACAATGGTAGACTGATGTAGATCTTTCGCTCTTTTGTTTAAATTTATTTGAACTCAAACTACTAGAAGTCTACGAAAAATGAACTATATAAGAAAACTTTGTTTTTTCGAACCAAAGTCTATGATGTAATGGGGGTACTGCGCTCGAACGGAACCAGAAATCTGCCAAGTGACATCATCTGAAGGTTTCTACAATCCCTAAGTTGTTTGGCGTTCATATTTTCTCATTCCTTACTACGTGAGAAATAATCGTGAACTAAGTACATCTGGCATGCTTCCAAGTCCGACTAGGCGTGTGCATACATACTGACAGACCCACAGATCACATACAATTATGTAAAAATATTTTTTATAGGACGTTTGGTTCAAAAGTTATTTGAGTTTAATTTTTATTTTAATATCTAAAAATAAACATTTTTCATATATATTTTTTTAATTTTTTAAAAAAAAATTTTTCATATTTTTTTAAAATTTTTTCTAAAAAATTAATAATAAGAATTATAAAAATTTTGAGTGCTTAAAAATTAAAAAAAAAAATTGAAAGTAATTTTTTTCTGTCAAAGTGAATGTTAGCAGGCTCAAGGTCGAGGTTTGATTATAGTTCAATAATCAACCAGAAAATTCAACAGAGAATACATTTGAATGTATCTCTGTTGTTTATGGCCACTATTTTAATTACTGAGAAATTCGTCTCAGAGTGTGATTAAAGTGTGCCACGATTTTCTTGTGTGCATTTATTTAAAAGGGTATGCTTCCCTTTTTTGTATAAATACCAAGGTATTTTTATTGTTTGTTTAATAGGGAACCGTTAAGGTTTTATAACAAACATCACGGCGTAATGGTAACAGGGACGCAAAAACTTAATTTGATGATGATGGAAAAATCAAAATCGGTCGGTGTTTTAAAAATGTAAATTTGCCATTATATTAAAAAATAATCCAAAATGCTTGAAAACCTCTGCACTTTTTAAGGAGTGGTTCAAAGATTTGTTTATCCCTGAAGTTTCTCGTCAGTTGGAAGCTAATGGCTTACCAGTAAAAGCAATAAGCAAACACTTTTTTCGATGATGAAAACTTCAAGGTTTGTTTTCCCACCCTACAATACACCCTTGTTGCAACGACTTGACCAAAATGTCATTAAATCCCTTAAGCAGCGGTATCGAAAGCACATTCTATCAACACTTGCTGCGTAAATGGTAAATGGTGTAAATGGCT
The DNA here is from genome assembly GCA_018904265.1 of Lordiphosa collinella. Lineage (NCBI taxonomy): Eukaryota > Metazoa > Arthropoda > Insecta > Diptera > Drosophilidae > Lordiphosa > Lordiphosa collinella. The sequence continues at coordinate 18,530 of JAEIFV010000679.1, forward strand.
ATAACGGCATGGACACGGCTCTTAAAATTATTAATTTAAAAGCCGTTGCGTTTTTGACGTAGTTGAAGCCTGAAATGAACTTCCACGATCCGTTGTCAAGAGTTCACTTAAACATTATTTTTCATCGATCGATGCAATACAATTTTATATACCGGCTAATCATTTTGTGGTTCAGGACGATATCCCTCTGACTAGACTGTACAATTGGGTAATCGAAAATGATTTAACTGAGAACGAAATTATGGTCTGGTAGTAACGAAAGAAGAGTACTTTTTGAAATAGAAGATTAAATAGCAAATGACGAGAGCATCGTGAATTAAGATGATCATATGGTAAAACGGAGCAGAATCAGCATTGATAACGTGATAGATTCCTTCAACGTCGCGGTAGAATGGGTAGAGAAAAATAACCTTACAAGCAATGAGATAATGTTTTTGCGGCTAATAAGGAAAAAAAAAAATTCTTAAAAGGCTTAATTAATATTAATTTTTTTACTAATAAAACTCTTAAAATGTGGGCTCCTTTTTTCTAAATAAGTAACTTTTTCTACATAAGAAACTTTTTTGAAAAAATTACTTCAGATTAGTTGCTTCTATAGAATGTTTACTGAACTAAAAAAAGATACAGGTTTCAGTTTTAATTTGAGACAACGTGTTGATATTGATTCCAATTTTTTTGGGTGTGGATTTGGTTTCTAAAACACAAAGCTTTTGCGGAAGTGGAATTGAGAACAAGGTTATCATTCAAGGTTATTTGATTGGTTGACTTTCTATAAGCTTTTCATAATATTAAGAATATATTGGGAGAAACAATTTATGCTAGTTAATAGTCGGAATTCAAATTTACACGGGGATTTCGGTTAATATTTTTCTTTGATCGTTGACTTCAGAGAACTGGCAGAGAGCTTTCAAAAGCCCAGTCAGATAATAGATAGCTTTAAGGCTGTTTGGTAGTGGTCTAAATTCTGCCAACGTCTCTGCTACTGCTGCCAACCGCAAGGAACAGAGAAAAAAAGATAACAATATTTAGTATCCTGCGGGTATTTTAAGTATCAAATCGTTCTTCATCTAGAATAATACCAAGATGATATGATCGAGTTCATATATTTAGGAGTAAATAAAAACCTTTTCATATGGAAATAGTTATATTCGGGGGTGACACAGAAATCTTTAATAATTTTGGCGTCGGTTGGTTTGCAAATCTCTTAAAAAAATCAGTCGGTGTCACAGGACTTAAAGAGATTTGATATTCTAAGTGGGAAAGAGAACTGGTCCAATTGGGTCTATGATAATTGTCCATCCCACCAAACAGGGTTGCATCACGCGCAAACAAAATGTCCCTTATTTTAGTTTTGAATTAATTTGATGTTAAAATGAAATCTGTTAGTAGTGGTATAAGTTTTATGATTCATGCTAAGATTATATTCCAAAATAAAGTCGTGTTACCCACAATTATAATGAAAAATTTTCTAATTATGAAGCAAAACTTGTCAAGCCTTGGCACGTTTGTTGATGTTGGATTTCCCATGTAGCGCTAGTGAGGTAGATGGCGCCAGTGGCCTCACGCTGGCGGATATGGCAGCCTTTGGTTAGTTTTTCCGAATTATTATTCAAATGCAAATTTTAATATTAAAACAAATTAATTATGATACTCTTATGATGCAAATTATCCATAAAAAGAATGTTATTAACATTTCTAAAATTATTTTTACCGGTCAAAACTGTTTGGGTGGTGAATTTGGGAGGAGCCCAAAACACGAGAGGTTTGAAACCAACCGAAAAAGATTTCTGCGGCACCTAAGAATTGGTTTTCGGTTGGAATGTGGTTGGAAGAGGTTTCTGTGTACAATCGAGGCGTAGGGTGATATTTGATATCATAATTAATATTTTTGCAGATGAAGGCCGATTTAATCTTTTTTTTCTGTGTCAGAATCAGAAAAACAGCCCCTTTTCCCGATGCTCGAGTACGCAAACCAGACACACACTGCAAGTATTTGTTGTTGCAGTCGTCTCTGCCGCGCACAAGGCTGATTTGTTGTTGTTTTGCTTCGAAGCGAGGCAATTGCACTTGTCGATCTTTCTCGTAGAGAGCGGCGGCATTGCGTGTCGTTTGCGTGGCGCCCGTTGCTCTAAAATAACTCTCGGGCGTGATATAAGCAAGGGCTTGCCTACAGCTGCTTTAAATCCCTCTTTTAAGTGTGTTTTAAGCTTACCTATGGTCTGTAGTATGAGTTGAGGCCATGTATGGACAGATATAAATGTTGGCAGTGCGGAAGAGGCTACCAGCTGATTGGATTCAGGCTCAGCAGGCGTCTCCAACTCTTGCTCCTGACTACCAGCTGTCATTTGAATAAACTTTTGTGACACAAACTCCTTGACTTCATTCTCCTGCTCCTGCTTCTGAGTTTGGGTTTTTAGAAAATCCTGTGAAAGTTTGCTTTCTTCTTTGTTTTCCATATTTTTCTGTTGCACTAACTTTTGTCTAGCTTTTTCATCACTTTCCACATCTTTGGACAATTTATCGGCTGTCATTTGTATTAGCTTTTGTTTCAGCTCCTGCTTCAGAGTCAATTTTCTGGATGCCATTTTTATACGCGCTTTTCGCTCAAAACTCCCGACATCATTACTTGAAGAAGACTCAATTGGAGAGCTTTCGCTGCACTGTTCTTTATTAGCCAATTTTTTTCCAGTATTCAGCTTCTTCTCAACGTCGCCATGCAATTTCTTTGGTTTACCCTCTCTGTCCTTTTGGGTCAACTTCTTTTTCTTCACCTTACGTTTTCTTTCAGAATCTTCTGCCAATTGCTTAGACAATTGATATAGATTTTTAGTACCCGACATGGCCGTACGCTCTTGCAGTGTGGGCAACTTGGGTTCGGCCCTCAAATGGCGTTCCTCTACGCTGGCTACGTTTTTAGAGCTTTTGTGTCCGCTAGCCGTGATCTTAACCTGGCTGGCATACACCGACGATAAACTATGGAAATATATGGTAAGTTAAGTCCCCATAAAACTGCTGAAACTTACGACTCTGCCACAAATGTTTGATTTCGGTATAGTTCCACCACACTGGGCTTCAGCAGCTGTCGTCTATTGATTGGCATTCTGATAAAAAGTTCATTTGACGGGCAGAATTGTTACTTATTGCGTTTTCTGGATAGAAAATATAGTTCAACTTGTTATAACGATCCTATTTGGGACACCAAATTGTTAAGTAACATTTCACAGGTTGCTTGGGTTTGACTTGGTTTTTGTTGGTCAACTAGTTGGCCCTGGCGAAGGCGCAAATCCTTAGACCATTTCGCATTTTGCCCATTCTGTGATCTCTCCTACTGCTTTGCTGCTGTCTCGCTCATCAAAGCGACGACTAGTTCCTGGGGCAACATTAGCAAAGCGAAGCGTACGAATGCTGCTGCTGCTGGGCAGGAGGGGTGGAAGGCCGGGGCCCAGGGGCATTTTTTCACGCAGCCACGCTTTTTATACATAGTAACGAATAGTAAATAAATAAGTTTAAAGGGTATAATGAGTTAAGGCGAATGTAGGTGCCAATATATCAAAGAGGGTCATCGCACAGCCTCAGCAGCTTCCGCATCTCCTTTAAGTCAGGCGCCCGCCACTCTGTACATAAGCCTTTGTACATAGGCACTTCTACACTGAGAGAAACAAGTAAGTGGACAAAAATTAATTTCTTAACAATCCACACTGGGCCAAATCGCCAAATATTTAGCATAATGTCAAAAAATTTAAGGAAACAAAACTCATTTTTGATAATACCACTTTAACTACATAGTTGATATACAAAGAAATTAAATAATATTTTCGATTGATTGGCAACCCTGAAATTGATTTCGATTATTAAAGTCAGCTGTTGAGTTAAGTGATTGTTGCTATAAAATTGGCGTCAACTATTTGGTAACTTTGTGGGCTTGCACATCAACTAACTTTGCACATAAAGTTATTGCAAATAATGGATATTGAAGCCCAAAGTATGCAGAATGTATAAATGGAAACATTTTTAAATAATGTTCGATATATTTCATTACTGTGTGTTGTTTTGTGTTGTCCTGTATACAGAGAAAACTTAATCAAATTGCTCGTCTTCTGTCGAGTAGGAACTAACCTTCTGCGTATTTCTGCGTTATGTAGTATGTGTAAAAATAAAGTAGAAAGTGTGTATTAAAAGTAAATAATAATCCTGATTGCGGGTTTTGCGGGTCTTGTAGTACTTTAAAATTCTTGATGAGCTTAAATTGATGCAAGGCCTATTATTAAGTAAGAATATAGTTTAATTTATGATTCAATATCAAAAATGTGTTTTCATTTTCATATTGAGAACTATTTACGTAAAAAATAATATAAAAATCCCAATTCCCTTTCAAGCTTTAGGTTTTTATTTACAGCTCTCAAAGCTTTGTTTTTTGATCACGCATACGCAATGTTGTCATATATGGGCGGTCAGGGTAAGCGTGGTCAAATTAACCTAAAATTTTGTATAAATATTTGGAGTGTTATATTTATCAACCATGCCAAGCTTCAGCGCGATATCTGCAATATTCGACTTTATGCCAAATTCTTGGCGATTCGGCCCAGAGTGCAAATTATATAAAAATACACTCAGAATAAATTGCAAATTTTTTCAAGATGCATTATTTTTCAGCATTATCTTACCTAGTTGCAAATGGTATAGATCAACTTTTACATTGACAGAAAATTTGATTTTGTAAACCCCCCACCATAGACTTGGTTCAGAAATCGTGGAACATATATACGTTAATCTTTGAATTTGCCACCCATCATATCATATTATACTTTTAGGGGCATTCATGTTTAAGAACACCCTAAGATGTAAGCACACTCAATAGAAAATTCTAGATTATTGATGTTTACTATTGCTGGGCTTATACTGCGTCACAGAGTGTCACAGATTAGTTTCACAGTGTCAAATTCACATGGAGCTGTGAGACTGTGACAATAAAATGTGACACCCTCTGACGCAGTATAAGCCCAGCATTAGAAATAATTCGTCATACAGTAAACTAAAACATTTTCCCAACGTTTTTTTTAACCGGGAAATTAAATAAGCTTCAATATATACTTATAAAACATACCTGTTAAATAATGATTATTAATTGTAATCATTATTAATTAGATTATTTTTGTTTAAAAGTTGAATTAATGATTAAATTGCGATTATTTTCGGTTTCACACAATTATTTAATGATTACGATTAGAAATAATCAAAAATAATGGAAAATTACCATAAATTATTAAAAACAATTGAAAATAATTGAAAATAATGGAAAATAATCGTTTCCATTGTTTTCCATTATTTCGACTATTTGAGACTATTTTGAGAGAAACAAATTATTTTCAACATCACATTTAATAACAACAATGTTTCTTTACAAAAGTGCAAAGCTTTTGCAGCCACCCGCGCACTTTATGAAAAAAGAGTATAATGGTTGTGTACAAAAGCGAAAGTAAGCATCTCTGGCCCCATAATATATGTATATTCTTGATCTATCTGTTCATCTGAAAGAACACTAGCACTTCATAAAAAATATGGAAAATCTGTGACAACTTATCATTGAGTTTAAGTTTGAAGTGGTTTTTGTTTAATTGAATTTTGTGAGTTTTCTGTGTAATTGAAGTTTTGTATATTATCAATTGTGAATATAATACAATATTTGGTAAGTATTGAAAGTGAAACAGTTTAAAAAAACATATAAGCTAAATTAATGCCTATTAATAACAAGTGAACACGTTGTATTGCATTTCCAGTAGTCTGAGGTACAAAAACATTTTTAATTTAGGTAAAAATGTCTCAGTCCATTTTCGAGAGCGATTGCGATTTTTCAGCAGATGATGCTTTGGAAGATCCAGACTTCCTGCCTTCAACAAGCACGAGGAAAAGGCGCTTAATAGGGGGAGAGTCCCAAACATCGCACAAAAAAATTTGTTTGGAATCGCCAACTGATTTGCAACAGTTAATTTTTAAAAGCGATTTTTATGTGGATGTGGAAAAGGTTTGAACAACACACTTTTAGCATCAGAGGTGTTGCAGCCATACACTTAATTTGCTTGCGTCAACGGACTTTGAAAAGATTCTAAAGACGAATCAGCCGCTGTATATCCAGCATAAGATTGTAATATGGAATTGAATTAAGTGTAAAAATTATTTTTGAAATTTTTTTATTGTTTATTTTTTAGGCATTGGACAAATGCAATAGCCTGTGGAAAAAGTGCAGATGGCCAAAGTCATCTGAAATAATTGTGGAACATTTGGGATCTTCGTTGGTATTGCCCGTCGTTACGCATTGGAATTCGCTGTACGACGCGGTTAAAAAATTGTTGTCACATCAAGAGAAGCTTAACGAGCTTTGCGATAAACTGAGCTTGGTGTCTTTCAGACAAGGTGACATCCAGTACCTGAACATGTTCGCTTTGGTGATGGAACCAATTTCAAATACGCTGGATTTTCTTCAAGGAGAGAAAAACCTAAACTATGGTAATATAAATTGTAATAGATATTAAAAAACATTTAGTTCTAATTCATTTTTTAATATCATTCAATATAGGCTACCTTATTCCGAGTTTAATGACGTTGAGCAATAGGTTGCAGAAACTATCTAAGAACGAGGAACTGCAATCTATATGCTCTGTCATACTAAAAGTTGATAAAAAATTACGAGAGCGGTTTAAGGACTATTTCTTGTTGACGGCAGAAGCACACACAGCAATTGCAGCTGCGGTGCTTACCCCGTGCATAAAATTGAAATGGGTGAAGGTTTTGCACAAACTGAACCCGGAGTGTAATGAAGAAAAAGTTCGGGATATTGTTTTGGACGCAATAGCCAATTTTTTTTCAAAGCACTCAACAACATTCAATTTTGACACGAGTGCAACAAGCAATAGTTGTCCTGACATTGCTCAAAACTTTGATTTTGACATTGATGGTGAGTAAATCTGTCTGTTTGTTTGAATTTGTAACAAATTTCAATCTTTTTCTTTTGCAGATGAAAACGCAAGTCCATCTTCTCAAGATGAACTACGCACGACACAACGGTCTTTAATTTGCCATCAGCTCTTCAGCTATTTGAGTGATAATGCTAGCTCGGAAGATATATGGCTAAAATATGGCATTTTAAAAGAAGCGTCTATTGCTTTCAACACGCCTTTAACATCTTCGGCTCCTGTAGAGCGTCTGTTTTCATTTGCTGGTATTATAAACAGCCCTAGGCGCCAATCATTGTCTGATTTTTCATTCGAAAAATTAGTTTTAATGAAGGCAAACCCTTAATATTTTTAATGTTTGTGTTTAATTTAACTGTTATTAAATGTGATGTTGAAAATAATTTGTTTCTCTCAAAATAGTCTCCAAATAGTCGAAAAATAATGGAAAATAATGGAAAATATTAAAACGCTCATAAAAAGTATTTTCATAAATGTTCCATAAAACCGCTAAATAGCAGGTGTATTCCAAGCGATCATAAATAATCGCAAAATATGCAAAACAGGCAGACAGACGGACATGGCTAAATCGACTCGGCTGTTGATACTGATCAAGAATATATACTTTATAGGGTCTTAGGTGCTTTCTTCTGGCTTTTACTTATATATGCACAAGCTTAATTAATGCATAAATGGGACAATCGCTGAAGCAATTATATCTGAATCTCTAAGTCAGATACGCACATTATTTGCTATTATCATTTCGACATGCAGAAATTCCGATCTTGAGACGAATGAGGAGATGCATGACCAGGCTTTGCTCTTGATTGAAGACATGTTATGTTATGTGTGGCAGTTTATTTGTTAGGTTAGGATTGTCTGCGCCAGTTCGTGGAGTGAATGCTGCATTTAATAGAGAATTGAAGCGTGATCTTGAATATGATCGACATAATTTACCCAAATCAGCCCAAACGAATACCCCTGTTGAACCCTCAACAGAGGGAAGTCTATGATGCATTAATGAAGGTAATTCATGATGGAAATGGTGGCTTATTTTTCTTGGATGCCCCCAGTGAAACTGGGACGACATATCTCATGTCATTGATTTTGGTGCGAGAGCCGACATTGCGGTAGCAGTTGCTTCTTCTGGAGTTGCTTCAGCGTTATAATTGCCGTTATACCTTCAAACTATTGAACAACCGACATGCAACATTGCGAAACAGTCGGCAATGGCCAAAGTATTAGCATCGGCAAAAATCATCATTTGGGACGAGTGCACATAGCGCACAAGCGCGCATTGAAAGCAATTGCCCGAACATTAAAAAATCTGAGCAATGACTTGAAATGTTTTGAAGGCGCAGTAATTTTACTGTCTGGCGATTTCCGCCAAACACTGCTAGACATTCCAAGATCGCCGCCTGCCTATCAAATAAACTCTTGCCTCAAATCATCCAATCTGTGGAGCAATGTGAAGAAACTTCAGCTGTCATGAGAGTTGCATTGCAGAACGATCCATCTGCTCAAGATTTTTCCAAGCAAATGCTGAATAAAGGTAATGGTCGTGTCCCTGTCGATGAATCGAGCTGATTGATTTTATTACCTTCGAATTTTTGAAATTTCGTCTCATCGAAAGACGAGCTCATTAAAAAATGTATTTCCGAACATCATTGCTAACCACAAAAGTATTGAAAGGTTGAATGAGCGAGCAATTTTAGCGGACGGGAGTGATGGTAGACTTCTGTGCTACAGTAATATAATCTTGGCTTAAGGTTAATTTATGCTCCTTGACTCTTTCCAGCAGTCATTGACTTAATACCGGGAAGTAGCTTTAGAATTTCAGAAGCTTAAGCCAAGAATATATGTATAAGTTAACACAATCAGCATTCCTCAGCAGCAGCAATCGCCAAAATGCAGCGCAAGCTCAAAGTGACACTTCCGCCAAACCATCGACGGTTGTCAACCCCCCCCAACTCCGCTGCGTCAGCTCCAGACGCTCCACTACATCGTTGGGCAACTGAAACCCAATATCCTACACGAGGCGTAAGATCAGCACTTTTAGGGCATAGGGCTAGCTTAGCTCGTAAGCTTGTTTGTCACTTATCTTTAGTCTGATTCTGGCACATAAAAAAAAAGGGTCACAGCTCATTGCTATGAAGCAATTAAATATTTGTCTTATTATTGGCGCATCGCGCAATAACCCGAAACTGATATTTCAGCCGCAGCAACGCGTCGGCGAACAAATAATCAACAAACTATCTAAAGTTAATTGGCGCCCAACGGGATTACTTTTTTTAATTAAAGTGAAAATCGAATCCACAACGCAAAATATAAATTAATTGGTGAAAAATTTTTTTTAAACCAAAATCCAAATCATAATGAAAATCTAACAAAACCAACAAAAAATACTTTAAGTGAAAAAAAAACAAAGCAAAGTCGTTCAGGAGGAGAGAAAAAAAATCAACAAATAAAAACAGCAAAAATATGTTAAGTGGAAAAAAAACACAAAAACAACAACGTGCAAACCAAACTGTGAGACACAAAAAACATTCTCAGAAGAAACAAAAAAACATTTAAAACTAAAATAATATAGAAATAAAATGAAAAATCAGTAAGTAGAGCAAAAATTATATTTTTTGTCCAAATAAAATTACAAATTTTCAACAAAATTATTGAAAAAATTGAAGAAAAGGGGAACCAGAATTATCAAATAAAATTTTTTTTTTCTTTTTACCCTATTTGTGAATCTTTGCATGGGTTACCGGTCAGATAATATTTCGGCAATGAATTTTTTCTCTCAAATAATTTTTTTTAGTTCTGTGCAATTTCGTTTCTATTAAATTCACATGACGGAAGAGTTAGATCATGAATTAGATCAGGTTCTCAAAAACTTAGAAGGGCTTAGCGCTGACAGAAGAATCACAAGTACCGTTAACAAAAATAATTGGTGGAAAAACACAACAAACATGGCAATGAGCGCAGATCAGGTGAAAGCATTGGTCAACACTGCCGTCAACTCCGCTCTTCACCAAGAACATTTTGAGGACAATTGAGTGTTCAACAGAACAAGCGACCCTGAGGTCGACAAAAAGGGTAGTTACTTTATTTCTAACCTTATCAGTCTTTATCTTGCTTTGAGGGAACAATACGTTTCATGCACAGGCCGCACTTTCGCACACAAGTCCATCAAAAATTTCGAGGGCACGGAAGTATTTTCAGGCTATCGGCATCACAAGAAATAAAATAAAGGGATCTGCGGATATGGTGTTATCTTCCTTCGGTACCCCTTGTAGTTTTAAAGCTATAATTAACCGTCTTGACTTCACTTATGCTGACAAACGACCTGTTTACCTTATAGAACACGAAATGTCAACCCTCCGCCAGGGAAACATGTCAATTTTGGAGTATTACGATGAGGTAGAGAAGAAATTGGCATTAATTACTAACAAGACTATTATGACCTATGACGGGGTAATAGCCAAAGCTATGAATGAGAAATATAGGATGGATGCACTACGTGTATTCATATCAGGAACTCGAAGGGCATTAAGCCAAATAATTTTTTCGGCACGATCGAAAGACCTGCCAACTGCCTTGGCGCTAGCACAAGAGGCTGAAGCGAACCAAGAACGATACATGTTTGCAAATAACTATGCTAAGTGTCTTGAGGACAGAGAGAAGCAGAAATTTGAACAGAAACACCAACTTTCGAATTTAGCTACAGACGGCGGGGCACAGTCGAACAAAAATCCCCATTTTGGTAGGCGACAGAATTTTGGCAATCGACCTCCTCAAAGACAGGAGCCACCTGAACCGATGGAAGTTGATAAATCTTCACGTTTCAGGCAGCCAACTGGATTTAATCAAAACAATAATGGGCACCCCAGGGCCAACATCAAAATAACCAAGCACAGTACAATGGCCCTCCCCAGGGTCAGTACTACACAAATCAATCTCCACAACAGCATTATCAGGGCCAAGGGTATGGTCCAAATGCAAAGAGACCGCATAACGGCTCCGCCAGATTTACGGGACCAAGGCAGCAGAGAGTTAATCATATCTCTCAGCAAAATCTTCCACTCAGTCAAGAGGACCAAGATTATCAAACGGCGGCGGATGCCGCAGCATCAGGTATTGATGACGAAATCGAATTTGATCAGCTTAATTTTTTAGGCCAAACGCTGGACACTCCTTCTTGTCATACATAGAAAGGACAGTCGGAGGGGAAACTATTAGATTACTCATAGACACTGGGGCATCTAAGAACTACATAAAACCCCTCAAGGCACTAAAACAAAAGACCACAGTCCAAAATCGTTTCTCGGTGAGATCAATTCATGGTGTCACCGATATTAACAGATACTACCTTTTTTGTACTCCCTTCTCTTTCAACTTTTGATGGGATAGTTGGCCTTGATCTGATAACTCAGACGGGTGCTACATTAGACTATAATAACAGGCTAATCTCGACCGAAACCGGATCGGAGATTCTAAAATTCGTCAAATGCGCGGATGTTAATTTTTTAAAGATTGAGGAAATAAAAGTACCAATCACCATTATAAAAAAATTTCAAAAGGTGATGAAAACTCTGTTGGCGGTTTTTGCAAATCCCAACGAATCATTACCTTTCAACACAAATATCGTTGCTACTATTCGCACGAATAGTGACGATCCCATTTATTCTAAGTCATATCCCTATCCGATGGGCGTGGCTGACTTTGTAAATAAAGAAGTACAGGAGTTACTGAAAAACGGGATCGAACCCACGACCTCATGCTCAGCAGTCGCGCACACTAACCGCTGAGCCACTCCGGCCACTACGGCCAATACCCCATACCCCATACCAAACGTGACGGTTATTTTGTCAAATCTGGGTAAAGCTAGATTTTTTACAACACTTGATCTTAAATCTGGTCTCCACCAAATCTATCTGGCGGAACGTGACAGGGAAAAAACAGCTTTTTCGGTAGCAAACGGAAAGTATGAATTTTGTTTAATCCCTTTCGGATTAAAAAATGCACCAAGCATGTTCCAAAGGGCCATTGACGACTTATTGAGAGAACAAGTCGGAAAAACGTGTTATGTTTACGTCGACGACGTAATCATTTTTTCAGAAAATAAGGAGGACCATGTTAACCACATTGCATATGAGAGTTTCCCGGGAGAAGTCGCATTTTTTTAAGGAAAGTGTCGAATACCTCGGGTTTGTCGTGTCGAGGGGTGGTAAGACTACCAGCTCTGACAGGGTAGAAGCAATACGAAACTACGAACAGCCATCCACGTTGTTCAATGTAAGATCCTTTTTAGGACTTGCAAGCTACTACAGATGTTTCATCAAGGACTTTGCGTTAATAGCAAGACCCTTAACCGACATCTTAAAAGGCGAAAATGGTAAAAAAAACGCTTTAAAATCAAAAAAAAATCAAAATTGATTTCAATGAAGATCAGGTACGGGCTTTTAACAAGTTGAAAGAAGTACTGGCTTCTGAGGAAGTATTTTTACGTTACCCAGATTTTAGTAAGCCATTCGATCTAACGACGGATGCTACAGCCTTGGCTATAGGAGCTGTTTTATCACAGTCCGGAAGGCCTATCACTATGATTTCCAGGGCTTTAGATGAAAAAGAAATTAACTACGCAACTAACGAACGCGAGTTGCTAGCCATTGTCTGGGCTCTTCAGAAGCTTAGAAATTACATCTACGGTGTAAAGAATCTTAGTATTTACACCGATCATCAGCCACTCACGTACGCGGTTTCGGACCGAAATCCGAACGCCAAGCTCAAACGTTGGAAATGCTTTGTGGAAGAACATAATAATGCGAAAATTTTTCACCAGCCATGAAAAGAGAATTATGTCGCTGATGCTCTGTCGCGACATAACATTTATATCTTGGAGCAAGAGGCACATTCGGACCAGGCCACTGTCCACAGCGAAATGTCATTGACCTACACGGTCGAAACAACTGACAAACCTCTTAATTGTTTTAGAAACCAGATTGTCATAGAGGAAGCTTAATCCGCACTCAAAAGAAATTTCATTCTTTTCTCAGAGAAAACACGTCACATTATTCATTTCACCGACAAAAACACTTTTATCGAGGACGTAAAATCCGCGGTAAATTCCAACGTGGTAAATGCTATCTACTGCGACTTGCCAACTTTGGCCAGTATCCAACATGAGTTGGTTCGATCATTCCCAGCAACCAAATTATGGTACTGTAAAAACATGGTGGCTGACATTGTCGACAAAAATGACCAAAGAGAAATAGTCACCATCGAGCACAACCGTGCCCACAGAGCTTCTCAAGAAAATGTAAAACAGATCGTTGATGATTATTACTTTCCGAAGATGGCTAAATTGGCTGCCGAAATTGTAGCAAACTGCAAAATTTGTTCCAAGGCAAAATATGATAGGCATCTACGTAAGCAACAATTGGGTGCAACCCCAATACCGTCGTATGTAGGAGAAATGTTACACATCGATATATTCTCCACAGAAAAAAATATTTTCTCACATGCATTGATAAATTCTCAAAATTTGCTGTAGTGCAGCACATTCCTTCCCGCACAATCGTGGATCTAAAACCACCTATTTTGTCCCTTATGAATTTTTTCCCACACACAAAGTCCATTTACTGCGACAATGAGCCATCTTTAAAATCTGAAACAATCACTTCTTTATTGAGAAACCAGTTTGGTGTTGAAATGTCAAACGCTCCACCTCTCCATAGTGTTTCAAACGGGCAAGTCGAACGATTCCATAGTACCCTCTCTGAAATAACGAGGTGCCTCAAACTTGCTAAGGTAGCAGGGGATACGGTCGATATTGTCCTTTTGGCTACATCGAAATATAATCGGACAAAACATTCCGTAACGGACAAGAGACCAATTGACATAGTCCACGCAACACCAATCGAGCTTAGGGTCGAAGTAACGAGGAGAATTTTCCAAGCACAGCAAGCTCAACTGGAAAGGAACAACCCTTCCAGGCAAAACCGAGTTTTCGATGTTGGGGAAAACGTTTTGGTCAAGAATAATAAGAGATTAGGAAGCAAATTAACCCCTTTGTACACGGAAAACAGGGTAGAAGGTGATTTGGGAACCACAGTTCTTATTAAGGGGAGGGTGGTCCATAAGGACAACCTAAGATAAAATGTTCGAGTTTCCCAAGATATCTCTTATTTATTCTCATATTTTATATATTCTCTTATTGGGTTAACTTAGTAATTAGGGCTTTTCTTTGCCTCTTCTAGGATTTTGATCTTGATACTTCTCATCCGGACTTTGACAGGAAAGTTGACGGACTTTACAAACTCGGACTACGTTCCCATTACGGACGGCAATGTTATTATTTGGAAGGACTACAATTACTTACAGCACAGTACGAACTTGTCTACGTATGTTGAAATTACTGAGGATACTAAAAGGCTTACGACTCATTTCCCTTTGTTTCATATGGTAAAGATTCTTGAGTCTGACGTTAATCATATAGGAACACTTTTACAATCTTTAAACGTTTACCACAGACATGCTAGGAGCCTCAACTTTTTAGGCACTGCCCTTTAGGTGGTTGCTGGTACACCGGACTTCGACGACTTTCAGAAAATCACATTCACACAAAAGGAACTTGTAGATTCAGAGAACAGACAGATACTGATTAACACAAAAACTCAGGACCAGATAAACAAACTCACAGAAACAGTCAACGTCATTATCACAAATACAAAATCTAATCAAATCGATACAGGCCATCTTTACGAAACGCTACTTGCCAGAAATAGAATAGTAATATCCGAACTTGAAACATTAATTTTGGCCGTTACCCTTGCAAAGATAGGTATGGTCAACCCCGCAATACTAGATTCAGATGATTTAAAAGAAATATTAAACAAACGCTCTACAAACACAACTGTAACTGATTTAATGGAAGTATCCCGTATTAAAGTTCTATTAGACAATAACTATTTGTACTTTTTAATTGAATATCCTAGGCCCAGATTAGAGTGTAAAAAGGTCATCTTATTTCCTGTACAACATAACGGAACGATCTTGCACCTCGCCGAAGACAACACTGTTGCCGACTGCGGGAGTCAAATTCTCGCCATTGGGAGTTGTAGTGCGGCACTCACATCAACATTCTGCATGGAACTACCAACACCCACTTGCGCTCAACAACTCCATTCTGGAACCTTAGCTCACTGTAGCACTCGACCCAGCCACCTCTATCCACTGGTAATAGTCGACGATGGCATTATTATTATCAACGACAACACCGCCGAAATTACGACCAGCGAAGGCTCAGTAAAGACTGTCTCTGGAACTTATCTTCTTACCTTCAATGATGAAACCCTCATTAATGGTTCTAGCTACAAGAATCCTAAGGGCCTGCTGAAGAAGACACCGGGCCCTGCGGCAGCTACCATTCTAAACATCACTAGCCACCAAGAGATACTTAGTCTTCCGTACCTTCGAAGGCTGAGCATCGAAAATCTTCGCTACATAGAAGAAGTCAGAGGCAAACTTGTCGCGAGCCCAACAATATCAGGCCTCGCTACTACCGCTATCATAGTCGTCTGTCTTATCGTCATTAAGCTGCGTCTGAGACAAAGGAAGCAACGTCAGCACCACGACATCCAGGTTGCCATCGCCAGTTATAGGAAGCCCGAGGACGGCCCTCACTTAAGCGAGGGAGGAGTCAACACAATCAGCATTCCTCAGCAGCAGCAATCGCCAAAATGCAGCGCAAGCTCAACGTGACACTTCCGCCAAACCATCGACGGTTGTCAACCCCCCCAACTCCGCTGCGTCAGCTCCAGACGCTCCACTACATCGTTGGGCAACTGAAACCCAATATCCTACAGGAGGCGTAAGATCAGCACTTTTAGGGTATAGGGCTAGCTTAGCTCGTAAGCTTGTTTGTCACTTATCTTTAGTCTGATTCTGGCACATGAAATAAATGGCCACAGCTCATTGCTATGAAGCAATTAAATATTTGTCTTATTATTGGCGCATCGCGCAATAACCCGAAATTGATATTTCAGCCGCAGCAACGCGTCGGCGAACAAATAATCAACAAACTATTTAAAGTTAATTTATATGGGTTTTAGCGACCTGATTTTGATTTAAGTCAAAGTGGTTGTTAGCCCAGTCAAGGTTAAGGACTGATTATAATTTAAACATTATCAACGAAATCTACAAAAAAATAGGGGAAAGTTAACTTCGGCTCGGCCGAAGTTTTGTATACCCTTGCAGCTTCCATTGAAAACAAAAAAGTTTTTCTAACTAAGACTACTTTTTTGGACCTTACTTTTCTATCGGATCTATACTATATAGATATCTGATTTCGACCAAACTTGGTGAAATCTTGGAAAAGCATAATACACTGTTAATTACTGTTGAAAATGTAATGAACAATCTGGCATCACTTGAAATATCTTGTACTCATATCACTTGCTCTCATTAAATTTGTCACCATTATATCGAGCTGCGCTGACGTATTTATTTAAGTGGTTATGGGCTATGCCACGCGATTTAAAAATTAAATAAAAGTAAAATGTCTACAATGAACTTTCCTTTCGAGAAATTGCGCGGCCGCGAAAACTTCGATGTTTGGAAACGCCAAGCAAGGCGTATCTGGTGCTTAAAGGCTGCTGGAATATCGTAGAGAAAGGTGTTTTTTGAAAGAAGGTGTGCAATGGCCGAGATCACGCTTATGATTGATCCCGGTAATTTTGCTCGTGTTTCCTCCGCTAAAAAGAAGAGAGGCCTGCGGGGAGAAGGTAAGGATGGATGGGAAGGGGGGGGTTTTTGGAAAAAAAAACAATTATATAGAAGGGGCACGACTATGCATTTGCCTTCACTTATTTTTTCGCGTTTCAGGATGCGGGGGGAAAGCACGAAGGGGGTTGGCTGATGCCAGCGAGATACACACTTGAGAGATCTCAAAGCAAACAAACAACAGAGCAAGAGAGCTGATTCTATTTTTAGAATGCGAGAGAGAGCTCATAGCATAAAAACCAGAGAGCGACAAATACAAATTGTGCTCTCCGGCTCTCTTGCACTTTGGCCAGCGGTGGTGGCTCTGCTTTGAAGAAATCAAATTTTGCAATTTTATTCTATGATGAACAGCGAGACCGGCAACATGAGCTCCGCTCCAAAAAAAAACTTTGCTAAATCTGGCATAAAATGCTGCGTGCAGAAATGCAAAAAATCAAAAAAGAAATTACCCAAACCTAAAATTTTTCAAATTTCCATCGGCTGACCTAATTTTAGGGCAAATATGGAGGGAAAAATGTCGCATTAGTATTGGGGATTACAACAAAACTTTGAAAATTTGCGAAAACCATTTTTCAAATACATACATAGGCAAGCGATTTTTAAAAAACGATGCCATTCCAACAATGGATCTGGATGAGTTTGACGAGTTGGAAAATAAATCCGCAGATTTTGAAGAAACACAGTATATTGCTGATGAACATGTTGTTGATGACAACTGTAGAAATTGCTTCAAAATGATAAAAATTCAAAGACTTTATGAAAAAAAACAGAAGCTTATGGAAAAAAAAATCAAAATGCTAAAAGCTAAATTGATCTCTAAAAATCGTGTTTTCCATAGAAAAAAAAAAGAAAACCGAATGCAATTACTGGATGAAATTGATTCTTTGGAGCATATAAGTAGCGAGTCTAAAACTTTTTGTAAATTGCTTCTCAGTAGACGACCAAGAGAATATTCAAGCGATGTTAAATTTCTGGCTCAAAATATTTTCTATATGTCGCAATCAACCTACTCTTTTCTTAGAGATAAATTAAATCTAAATCTACCGCATATCAGAACTTTGAATCGATGGGCCCCTTTAAAGTTTCTTCAGCCTGGATTTACAAATAGCGCATTTGAAACTATAAAAAAAATGTGTTCAGAACTTACAAGCAAGAACGAAACCCATGTTGTACTTTTAATGGATGAAATGGCGCTTCGAAAAGAGATGAGATACAACCAGAATTTAGATTTAATTGATGGCTTGGAGAGCAATGGGCTCGAAAGAAATAAAAAAGTTGCCAACCAAACTTGTGTTTTCTTAATGAAATCGATTTTTTCGAAGTGGAGCATGATTTTAAACTACTTTGTTTCTGAGAATGGGCTAAACGCAGATATACTTTGTAACATTATCAAAGAAAATCTGAAAATAATCAATGGTTTTGGAGTTCATGTAGTGGCATTAATTTGCGATCAGGGTTCCTCCAATAGAAAATGTTTTTCGGTCCTTGGAGCAACTTTAGAAAACCCATTTTTTGAATTTCAAAATCAAAAAATTTATTGTATTTATGATTTCCCTCATTTGATAAAATCATTGAGAAATGGACTATTAACCTGCAATCTGAATACCCCTGATGGAATTGTTAGCTTTCAGGTTCTCAAAGAGTTGTGGAAAAATGAAGAACAGGCTAAAACCAAAATGTGCCCAAAGCTATCTAAAAAACATATTTTTCCAAATACATTTGAAAAAATGCGAGTAAAATATGCGACTCAAATTTTTAGCAAAACAGTTCAAGCTGCTATTAGATCCATTTGTGACACGGTAAAATTTAAGACAGTGACTAATGAAGTCGCTATTTCAACCGCCGAATTTATAAAAAAAAGTCGACAAAATCTTTGACTGCATGAACAGCGGCTCATTATATGGCGATAACATCTACCGTTCAGCTATTCAGTTAAACAGCGAATCATACAACTTTATTAAATACTTTTTAAGTTATCTTGAAGACATAAAGTTTGTGGATACCAAAAAACGAGTGTATTTTTTGGATGGTATGAAAATGACGTTGAATGCAGTTATTTTGCTATCCGAAGACTTGTTGAGGGAGAGCTCCAATTTTTTTATTATGACTAAAGCTTTTAATCAGGATATTTTAGAAAACACATTTGCGGTCTTAAGACAAAAAGGTGGCAATAACCATAATCCGTCTGTTGCAGAGTTAAATACCACAATTGCTAGAATTATGATTTGGAAAATAATAAGATCGAGCTCAACAACGAACTGTGAAGACAATGAACTTCCTGATCTGACTACAGTTCCACAGTTAATTAAAAATGAAACTTTGGTTGACTGCGAAATTCCTGCAACTGAAGCTAATGATGTTATTGAACTCTGCAACAAGGAACACTTTAATACAATTTCTCAAGATGTTTTCGGTTCAGCAAAATTCAATTTGGAACTAGTATCCACAAGATATTTTATTGGCTACGTAGCTTTTAAAATTATTCCTAGCTTGAACTGTGAAACGTGCTCCAACGAATTAAGAAAAAGTGATGAAGTATTAACAGCACCAAGCGAAATATTTATTTTTCACAAAAATTACAATTCAGACTCAGATTTTGGGAACCTTGTAGCTCCATCGCAAGTCTTTTTAGAAGCAAGCTCCAAACATATTTCTATTTTTTATAAAATTTTTGAGTCTGAGCCAGAAAAGTTAAACATTAAGTCTTATATTTTAAGTATTTGCAAAAGCTCTACACCAGAATATTTCAGTGACGAATGCTGCCGGAGCATAAATTAAAAATATTAGACTTTCTTATTTTGGTTCTGTTAAGAAAACATTGCATTTGGGCTGTTGACAAATTTAGCAGCAAACAGAAAAACTAAAAATATTGTGCAATTTACATTTTTTTATTTATTTTTTTTTATTTTTATTTCATTTTTAGAAACACTCGCGTTGAAATGACTCTTTAAAATGGTTTTGATTTTACCACAAAAAGATTTATACTTTTTTCAAAATTTAATTTTAAGCACTTTTGACGAGACAGGCCGCACAGGACATATTTTTCAATCATGATATTGATGCGGTTTCTGCTATCATACAAAGCAAAAACTTACAGTGAATTACAATCACATAGTCAGTCTTGGTTTCTTATGTAATCTTCATTAACTTATTGTACCCACAGAATGATTTTAGATATCAAAATTCAATGAAATCTGTAGGAACCTTTTTAAGAAAAAAAAAAACTAGCAGAAGGCAATAAAAATAAGAAAAATGGTGCTCACCCGACTTTGCATTCCAAAATTTTGAAATGGGTTATCAATAAATGTAAGATTGGCGTACACTAGTTTAATTTAATTGTTTCCCAAGAAAATATGATAAAACATTGAGTTATTAAGTACTTTTAGTTTTCTGGTCTAGGTGGACCTTTCGGTGGAAAATAAAATTTTAAAAGTAAAAAAATAATCCTGTCGCTGATTGATATTTGAGCATTTGAGCTGAGCAATATTTCTAGCTGCAAACAGTGCGCTGCCATACAAAAGTCGAACTGATGAACACATAAACATTTAAAAACAAGTCAAATGTCATATATATAAAAAAAAAAAAAAAAACATCAAAAAAATAAACCAAAAAAAAAAATAATTCAATAAAAAAAAAAAAAAAATTTAAGTCGCTAAAGTGATTCGAACCACTACCCCATCGCGCTGCAACGAGTGACTGACCACCCAACCGATTGAGCTCTGCAAGCCAGTTGTTGATGCGATGACAATTCACAAATAAAGGCAGCAGGGGTGCGGGTTCCATTGAAAAATGCGGGTTCCACCAGCAGGACCCGCATGAAAATTTTGTTTGTATGACATGTCCGATCTATCGCCAAGAACAGTTACTTGTTATAGTTGCGGTGGTCAAGGGCATGTGCGCAGAGAATGTCCAAATAACAAAGAGGAAAAGCAAACGTCTACTGAAAGCGCATCTTTGTTGGCAAATTCGCACAGAGACGAAAGCGACGAAGAAAACGTTTGGTACATAGACTCTGGCGCAACATCACACATGACAAACAACCGAAAAATGTTAAAAAGCGAAGAAAGAACGAGCCATAAGAGCGTAATAATGGCAAACAGAGAAACTATGAGCGTACAGAGCGTTGGCAATGTAAGCGTTCTGTTAGAAGTGGGAAACAGAACAACAAAAAACAACATATGTGATGTGGAGTATGTTCCAGAGTTGTGTGCAAATTTATTGTCAGTTCGACAAATGACTAAAAAAGGAAAAAGAGTTGTTTTTGAAGGCGATCACTGCAGGATTTTCGACAAGGGCACTCTCATTGCGACTGGATACGTACAGAATGATTTATATAGATTGAACTGTAAATCGTCAGTTTCTGGAGCAGCTATGATGGCAACCAGCAGCTTTGATCTGTGGCATCGAAGGATGGGCCATATATGCAGTGAGAACTTGGAGCGAGTAAAGAACTCATCTAATGGCATTAAGTTCAATGGGAGCAATAGAATCAATTGTGCTGTATGTATGCAAGGTAAACAAACACGGACAGTGAGCAGGCAGAGTGGAACGCGTGCTGAGGGGTTGCTGAATATCATACATACTGACGTAGTGGGCCCATTAAACGCAAAATCATTCAGTGGTGCACGATTTATGCTGGTGTTTGTCGACGATTATTCCCGCAAAGTATTTGTTTTTCCAATTAAGAGCAAAGACCAGGTATTTGATAAGTTTGTATTATTTAAAAAACTTGTCGAAAATCAATGTGATCGAAATATTAAAATCCTGAGATCAGATAATGGCACTGAATTTTGCAATAAACAATTTACGAAGTATTTGCAGAACTATGGCATCATACATCAGACTTCTGCACCCTACACCCCGGAGCAGAATGGAGTTGCAGAACGAATGAATCGAAATATTATGGAGCGTGTGCGTTGTATGTTGCTTGACTCAAAGCTACCGAGCATATACTGGGCAGAAGCGGCAAACACGGCAGCACACTTAATAAATCGAATTCCTTGCAGAGGCAACACCAAAAGTCCAGAGGAAGTATGGTGTGGAGTGAAGCCTAACCTTAAATATATCCGAATATTTGGTTGCACAGCTATGGTTCATGTCCCTCATCAAAAACGCTCCAAATTAAGTGCGAAATCGGAGGCATGTGTCTTCGTGGGATATTGCGATACATCGAAAGCGTATCGGCTTTATCGTAAATCTGATCAAAAATTTGTAATTAGCAAAGATGTACAATTTTTTGAAGATTTTATCTCCTCTGTTGCAGAAAATGCCAATCAATGCACCGTAGAAATCTGCGAATTATCCGATTCCCAGGGAGAAGCTGTGTTGGAATCATCAATCGTCGCAGAACCAAATCTTACTGAATCCGAAAATAAATACGCAAGCTGTGACGAGACTGGGAGTAGATCGGCAGGAAAGAGTTCGTGTGAAGAGGCTACCACAAAGACAACTGAGTTGGCCGATATGACGGCAGAGGAGCTGGCAGAACAGGAACTGCGTCGGTCCAAGCGTATTGCAGCTAAAACCCCTGACTACTTATTGTGTGTGGCATCAATATCTGGAGTGGGCGATCCAACGAGTGCGTCTGAAGCAATGAGCTCCAGTATGGCTGAAGTCTGGAAATCAGCTATGAAGGTGGAAATGGACTCACTCAGAACCAATCAGACTTGGGAGCTGACTCAGCTACCACCGGGAAAGACTGCCATCAGGTCTAAATGGGTGTTTAAGACCAAAAGGAATGCACTGGGTGAGCTTATAAGGCATAAGGCCAGACTCGTCGCTCGAGGGTTCTCCCAAAAGGAAGGAATTGACTACACAGAAACCTTTGCTCCTGTTGTAAGATATTCGTCAATTCGGCTTCTTCTTGCACTGGCTGCACAGCACAAGTTGTCAGTGCAGCAAATGGATGCTGTGACTGCATTTTTGAACGGACAACTGGAAGAAGAAATTTATATGGTCCAACCTGAGGAGTTTGACGACCACACTGGCAGGGTATGCCGACTGAGAAAATCCATTTATGGGCTGAAGCAAGCAAGTCGAGTTTGGAACAAGGCACTAAACGAGGTCCTCACAGGCTTTGGTTTGGAAAGAAGCAAATTTGATCAATGCGTATACTACAACGTCAACGGAAAGAATATGATGTATTTGGCAATCTATGTAGATGACATCTTAATATTGGGAAACGACGAACAGATGATCAAAGACATAAAACTCGAGTTATCTGGCCATTTTAACATGAAGGATATGGGCGAGGCCTCGTCCATTCTGGGAATGCGTGTGCTGAGAAATACGGTAACGGGCGACTTTAAAATTGATCAATCTGAATATATTACAGGTGTACTGAAGCGGTTTAGTATGGATGACTGCAACCCTATCTCTACACCAATGGACCCCTCACAAAGGCTGACTTCTGAAATGGGACCACAAGACGACCTCAGTAAACTAGAAATGAAGAATGTGCCATACATGGAGGCTATTGGATCGCTGCTTTATGCAGCTCAGAACACTCGGCCGGATATATGTTTTGCTGTAAACATGTTGAGCCGCTTTTCAGGCAATCCGGGAAAGGCACATTGGACAGCCGTGAAGCGTGTCATGCGGTACTTAAAGGGCACAATCGACTACGGCATCACTTATCATGCAGATGGAGATGTGTTGGTCGGCTATTGTGACGCTGACTGGGCTGGTGATATGGATCAACGACGATCCACATCTGGGTACATCTTCACCGCGCAAGGTGGGGCCATATCTTGGTCTACTCAGCGACAACGAACTGTGGCGTTGTCATCGACCGAGGCTGAGTACATGTCTATGGTTGGTGCCATACAAGAATCTATTTGGCTCACAGGACTACAAGCGGAGCTCCTTCTGAGCACTCCACGGACCATGGTGTTGTATTGCGATAACAAAAGCGCTCTTCACATTGCTCGCAACAACACATATTCTCCTAGAACGAAGCACATGGATATTAAAATTAAGTTCATACAAGAGAAGCTGGAAAACGATGTGGTCAAACTGAAGTATATACCAACTGGAGAAATGGTAGCAGATGCGCTGACTAAAGCAGTTCCAGTTTCTAAAATTAGTTTAACTAACACGAAGTTAGGTATAAGTTAGAAATTTGTCACTAGAACATTATTTGAAATATGAACTGAATGAAATTATGTTATATCTGCCAGATATGTCATTAAGGTGGAATGTTGAAAATGTAATGAACAATCTGGCATCACTTGAAATATCTCTTGTACTCATATCACTTGCTCTCATTAAATTAGTCACCATTATACACTCGAGCTGCGCTGACGTATTTATTTAACAATTACAATCCGTAATTTGGAGGCGATCCCATTTAAAGATAAAAAGTTTTTCTCACTAGAACTTCTTTTTCGACCGATCATTCATACTGCAGCTATATGCTATAGTTATCCGATTTTGATAAAACCTTGTAGAAATATGTTAAAGTATATGAAATAAGAATATGCCAATAAAAAGGACGGTTTCATTAAAAACAAAAAAGTTTTTCTCACTAGAACTAGTTTTTCGACCGATCGTTCATATGGCAGCTATATGCTACAGTCATTCGATTTGAACCAAACTTAGTGAAATCATGGGAAAGGATAGTAAACTAAGAAATACGTACTTTGGAGGCGTTTCCATTAAAAACAAAAAAGTTTTTCTCACTAAAACTAGTTTTTTGACCGATCGTTCCTATGGCAGCTATATGCTATAGTCATCCGATCCGGCCGGTTCCGACAAATGTGCAGCGTATATGTACCAAAAGACTTCGTGCAAAGTTTGGTGAGGATAGCTTTAAAACTGACGGAGGAGATAGCATAGAAACAGACAGACGGACAGACGGACAAGGCTAAATCAACTCAGCTCGTAATGCTGATCAAGAATATATATACTTTATGTGGTCGGAGATGCTTCCTTTAATGCGTTACAAACATCCGCACAATTTTATAATACCCTGGATGTATGTAACGCATAGAAGGAAGCATTTCCGACCACATAAAGTATATATATTCTTGATCAGCACAACGAGCTGAGTTAATTTAGCCCTGTCCGTCTGTCCGTCCGTCCGTCTGACCGTCTGTCTGTTTCTATGCTATCTCCTCCGTCAGTTTTAAAGCTATCCTCACCAAACTTTGCACGAAGTCTTCTGGTACATATACGCTGCACATTTGTCGGAACCGGCCGGATCGGATGACCATAGCATTGTGATATCTTCCAATTCCAATGATTAGCCAGGTCCCATATATATATATTGTCCACCTTTATATCTCATAGTTTTGGTCCACCCTTATTTCTCATACATTGAAATTGAAAAATATATTGTTTGGGTGAGGCACGATGTGCACTCTTTTGTGGTCATTTTTATTCTGTTTGTTGGTTTGCTTAAGCTAAGCGTACATGGGTATATTCTTACTGGCTAGCGAGAGAGTGTGAGCGTTTGTATGTACTTATATGTATCTATATGTATGTGCGTGTATGACTCGAACGTACCGCAGCAACGAGCTGGCGGCAAAATGCTAACGCTGCACTTTTGTTAGAGTTTGAGTGAGGCATGCTCATATTACACATTTATGTGTTTGGGTTATTGCTCAAGTGCAACAATGTATGTGCATATGTTTATTAAATGATATAAGTGTTTATTTGTATAAATATATTTTTTTTTTATAGGAACGATCTGTCGAAAAACAAGTCTTAGTGAGAGAAACTTTTTTGATTTTAAAGGAAATGCCTCCAAACTTTGTATTTCTTAGTTTACTATCTTTTCCCATGATTTCACTAAGGTTGGTCGAAATCGGATGAATATAGCATTTAGCTGCCATAGGACCGATCGGTCGAAAAACTAGTTCTAGTGAGAAAATCTTTTTTTTTTTAGCGAAAACGTCCTTTTTATAGGCATTTTCTTATTTTATATACTCTTAACATATTTTTACAAAGTTTTATCAAACTCGGATGACTATAGCATATAGCTGCGGTAATGAATGATCGGTCGAAAAAGAAGTTCTAGTGAGATAAACCTAATTTTGTTTTAAATGGGATTGCCTCCAAATTTCGTAATTAACAGTGTATTATGCTTTTCCAGACATCTATATAGTGTAGATTCCATAGAAAAGTAAGTTCCAAAAAGTAGTCTTAGTTTGAAAAACTTTTTTCTTTTCAATGGAAGTATAGGTGTTCAAACTCCTGCCCGGCCGGTTTTTTTTTTTTTTTTTTTTTTTTTTTTTTTTTTTTCATAGGCAAGATCCGTTCGAGTTTGGTCGTTCTGTCTTTTTTTTTCGTCTCTCCGTTTTAAAGCTTTAGGTAAATTAAATAACAGAGCTGTAACAGTATGATATATGAACAGAGCTGTTATATTTGGACTCCGCTATATGCAAGATGCATTTCAAAGTAAGCTGGACTTTGTGAAATAAACTCCAATCAATATTCCCTCAAAATTTCATGACAATTGGTTGGTTAGAAGCCGAGTTACCCTACACAAAGCAACACTGTGATTATACCTTAGGTACATAGAAAAACATAATGTTAAAGCGAGACGGATGTAGTCAAAAAAGAAGAACTCAGAGAGCAAAACTTACAGCGAACAGCTGACAAATTTCTGATTAATACGTTGAGAACGCAGCAGGCTGTTTCACTTTTGCTTGATGCATCTACAGAGTAGGCTTTGCAATTTTGATACACTAAAGTAGAAGCAACATAATTTCATTTTTCACTAGGCTCTTCTGTTGAACACATCAAAGTTCAAGTGTGAACTATTTTCTTTTTTCTTTAATTTTTTACCCGCAATTACTCTAATCGACAAGCCGCAAATTCTGGTGGAATTAAGAATGTCCAAAAAACTTAGGGATGACTTAAAGTTCTATTATTCGCTTGGATATCAGTCATATTTTGAAGTTTTGCTATAAAAAGGAAAGCGTTGGCCCTAATATCTATTATTTGAACATTTGCCATTAGAGCACAGATTTCCAAGTGCTCCAAAAAACTAATTCTAGATTTGTTTCTAATTAACTTTTTTTCTTTTAATTATACCCTTGCAGAGGGTATTATAAAATTGTGCGGATGTTTGTAACGTATTCATTGAAGCATCTTCTCTTCTTCTTCTTCTTTGGCCATCACAACCGTTTTACGGTCTCGGCCGCTGCCACTAATGCCCGCCACTCGCCTCTGTCCCGAGCGACATTCCACCAGAAGGACACTCCCAGTTTCGCAATGTCTCCCTGCACCTGGTCACGCCATCTCCTCTTTGGTCGACCAGGCGGGGGAGTGCCTCCCAACTCTATCGCATGCCGATTGTACACACGCTTTGCTGGAGCGTTATCATCCATACGGGTAACATGTCCTATCCAGCGCAAACGCTGTTGTTTTATGCGTTTGACTAGGTCAGTGTCCCCATAGAGCTCATACAGTTCGCGATTCGTTCGGATGCGAAATTCGCCGCCAACGTTTAGAGGTCCATAAATCCTCCGAAGAACTTTTCTCTCGAACACGCCAATTGCCGCCTCATCCTCTTTTGTCATTGTCCATGCTTCTGCGCCGTATAGCAGGACTGGGATGATAAGCGACTTGTATAGCGCAATTTTCGTTTTCCGAGAGAGGTCTCTGCTCTTGAACTCCTTATTGAGCCCGTAATAACATCGGTTTGCAAGCGTAGTTCTTCTTCGGATTTCCAGACTGGTGTTGTTGTCGCTGGTAATCGTCGTCCCGAGGTAGACAAATTCCTTAACAACCTGGAAGCTGTAGTCTCCCATTGCAACAGATTGTCCAAGCGTAGACTCACTGCGCGTTGATTGTAGGTACTTCGTCTTATCCTCATTTACCGCTAAGCCCATAAGTTTTGACTGCTTCTCTATCTCTGAGAACGCCTGTTGTACCACAGATTCGCTTTTGCCGATGATGTCAATATCATCGGCATATGCAAGTAGCATGTTATCTCTGGTAAAGATGGTGCCCGTTCTGTTAGCATTTGGGCACTGGCGCAGTATGTACTCCATCAGTAGATTAAAGAAGTCGCACGATAAGGTATCACCCTGCCTAAAACCTCTTTTGGTATCGAAAGGCTCGGAGCGGTCTTTACCTATTTTGACGGAGCTTTGTGTGCTTCTCAACGTCATCATGCAAAGTCGAACGTACTTTGCTGGAATACCAAAGGTAGACAGGGCTTCAAAGAACTTTGACCTTATCGGCGTGTCAAAGGCGGCTTTGTAGTCAACAAAAAGGTGGTGGGTGTCGATACATCTCTCTTGGGTCTTCTCCAGGATTTGTCGCAATGTGAATATCTGGTCCGTGGTGGATTTGCCAGGTCTAAAGCCACACTGATAAGGTTCAATCAGTTCACTTATTCTCGGCTTTAAACGTTCACATAGGATGCATGATAGAACCTTATATGCGATGGGAAGGAGACTGATCCCGCGGTAATTGGCGCAAACCGCAGGGTCTCCTTTTTTAAATATTGGACAGAGTACACTTAGGTTCCAATCTTCGGGCATGCTTTCTTCGGACCATACTCTGCATAGGAGTTGGTGCATGCACCTTACCAGCTCCTCACCGCCAGCCTTGAACAATTCAGCAGGCAGCTCATCAGCGCCAGCAGATTTGTTATTTTTTAGCCTTTTTATGGCTAACAAGACTTCATTATGGTCCGGCGGATCTATCTCTATGTTATCGATTGGTGGTGTCGCTACTTCCCCAGAGGCGGCATTGTGTTCGTCATCACCTCCCAGCAGGTTAGAGAAATAGCTTCTCCATTTGTCTAGTGCCACTTCCGGATTTCTGACCAGATTTCCGTGCTCGTCCTTCAAAAGTGTGACTCTGGGCTTAAAACCTTCGGTTAGTTGCCTAATCTTTTGGTAGAATTTTCGAGTCTCACTCCTTCCGAACAGCACTTCGACTTCCTCCCTCATGCGCTTTTCCTGCTCATTTTTCTTCCTTCTGAAAAGGCGCTTCTCCTCTCTCCTTTTCTCCCGGTATCTCTCATTAACAGCCCGCGTTGCTCCCGACTGCAGAGTTCTCCTGTAGGCAGCGTCTTTCTCTGCAGTAGCGCGGCGGCACTCATCATCGTACCATGACTGTTTTCGGGAGTTTTCGGCGAATCCGAGAATCTCCTTGGCAGCTGTACTCATAGAGTGTGAAATATGCTTCCACTGTTCGTCAACACCAGGAGGGCCAGGTGGGGTTTCCCTGAGCAGCTGGGTGAGTTTTGCTGAGTAGGCTTGGGATGTCCGTTGCGATTGCAGCTTCTCAACGTTCAGCTTTCGGCGTGTATTAGACTGTGCGGCATGAGCCACACTGAGCCGTGTGCGTACTTTGGCTGCAACAAGGTAGTGATCCGAGTCAATATTGGCTCCTCGGCGCACACGTACGTCTAGAACACTCGAAGAGTGCCGTCCGTCTATCGCAAAGTGATCAATCTGGTTTCGTATTGATTGACCAGGGGACGTCCAGGTCGCCTTGTGGTCGTTGCGGTGTTCAAATCTGGTGCTACTAATGACCATGTTCCGGCCCGAAGCGAAGTCTATTAGCCTCTTACCATTTCCGTTGGAATCATCGTGTAGGCTAAATCGGCCGATAGTCGGGCGATAAACTTCTTCTCTCCCGATTTGTGCGTTAAAATCGCCTAGCACGATCTTGATGTCGTGATCGGGGCAGCGCTCATATAGGTCTTCTAGGCGCTCATAGAATTCGTCTTTTTCCGAATCGTTCTTTTCTTCTGTCGGGGCGTGCGCACAGATAAGACTAATATTAAAATACTTTGCCTTAAGTCTGAGTGCGGCAAGTCTCTTGTCAACTGGTGTAAAGCTGATGACAGAGCGGCACAGTCTTTTGTTGACTGCAAAGCCGCAACCAAACTCGTGCTTCGAATCATGTCCACTGTAGTAGATCTCCCATGGGGCGTTGGTTTCGGATGTTATCCTCCTACACCCCTGTCCAGTCCATCTTATTTCCTGGAGTGCGGTAATGTCCGCCGAATGTTCCTCGAGGACATCCACCAGCTTGGAATCCGCGCGCTCTCTATTGAGGGTGCGTACATTCCAGGTGCATATCCTCAAATCGTGGTCCTTAAAACGTTTGCGTGGGTCGTCGTCGGGGGGGGTCCGTATCCGAGGCATTGTGTTAGTTTTCATTGGCGGGTGGGGATACGCCTATCGGGTGCCAAGCCCGATGCGACGCCCCCTGTTTGACCCCAGGGAGAGGGCGCCGCTCACGTTAGCCAGCAGCTTTGCGGATGCATTGCTCTGTTACCAGGGGTTACCACGGGGAGGTGTGAGTCGACTTGGGACGCAGTAAGCCAGGATCGCGCTGGGTTTTCCATGTTAAACCGATCAGCAACTTTACCTCACTACATACGCCCCCTTAACCACAGGAGATTTCCTGTCTTCCATAAAAGCCATTGAAGCATCTCCGACCATATAAATTATACATATTCTTGATCAGCATGACGAGCTGAGTTGATTTAGCACTGTCCGTCTGTTTCTGTGCTATCTCCTCCGTCAGTTTTGAAGCTATCCTCACCAAAATTTGCACGAAGTCTTTTGGTACAAATACGCTGCATATTTGTCGGAACCGGCCGGATCGGATGGCTATAGCATATAGCTGCCATAGGAACGATCGGTCAAAAAACTAGTCTTAGTGAGAAAAACTTTTTTGTTTTTAATGAAAACGCCTCCAAAGTACGTATTTCTTAGTTTACTATCCTTTCCCATGATTTCATTAAGATTGGTCGAAATCGGATGACTATAGCATATAGCTCCCATAAGAGCGATCGGTCGAAAAACTATTTCTAGTGTGAAAAACTTTTTTGTTTTTTATGAAAACGTCCTTTTTATTGGCATACTGTTATTTTATATACTTTAACACATTTCTACAAAGTTTTATCAAAATCGAATCACTATAACGTATAGCTGCAGTATGAATGATCGGTCGTAAAAGAAGTTCTAGTGAGAACAACTTTTTATACCCTTGCAGAGGGTATTATAAAATTGTCCGGATGTTTGTAACGCATAGAAGGAAGCATCTCCGACCACATAAAGTATATATGTTCTTGATAAGCACGACGAGATGAGTTGATTTAGCCTTGTCCGTCTGTCCGTCTGTTTCTATGCTATCTCCTCCGTCAGTTTTAAAGCTATCCTCACCAAACTTTGCACGAAGTCTTTTGGTACAAATAGGCTGCACATTTGTCGGAACCGGCCGGATCGGATGACTATAGCATATAGCTGCCATAGGAACGATCGGTTGAAAAACTAGTCTTAAAGAGAAAAACTTTTTTGTTTTTAATGGAAACGCCTCCAAACTGTGTATTTCTTAGTTTACTATCTTTTCCCATGATTTCACCAAGTTTGGTCGAAATCGGATGACTATAGCATATAGCTGCCATTGGAACGATCGGTCGAAAAACTAGTTCTAGTGAGAAAAGCTTTTTTGTTTTCAATGGAATCGCCTCCAGACTTCGTATTTCTTAATGAAAACCCTCCTTTTTATTGGCATTCTAATTTGATATACTTTAACACATTTCTACAAAGTTTTATCAAAATCGGATGACTATAGAATATAGCAGGAGTATGAATGATCGGTCGCAAAAGAAGTTATAGTGAGAAAAACTTTTTAGTTTTAAATGGGATCGCCTCCAAATTTCGTAATTAACAGTGTATTATGCTTTTCCGTGATTTCATCAAGTTTAATCGAAATCAGACATCTTCATAGTATAGATCCCATAGAAAAGTAAGGTCCAAAAAGTAGTCTTAGAAAAACTTTTTTGTTTTCAATGGAAGCTGCTAGGGTATACAAAACTTCGGCCGAGCCGAAGTTAACTTCCCCTGTTTTTTCTATTTGAATTTATGCATAAAAAAGTTATAATACCATTTAGAATAACAGCAATAATTTATTGTTTTTAACACTTTACAAAATTCCCCGCTGTTTTTTGTTTTCGGTTTTTGCCGCGTGTGTGTGTGAGTGTGTGTATTATTTCTGGGCACACAAAACAAAAGCTTACTGTTTATTATACCCTTGCAGAGGGTATTATAAAATTGTCCGGATGTTTGTAACGCATAGAAGGAAGCATCTCCGACCACATAAAGTATATATATTCTTGATCAGCACGACGAGCGTCTGCCCGTCTGTCTGTCTGTCCGTCTGTTTCTATGCTATCTCCTCCGTCAGTTTTAAAGCTATCCTTACCAAACTTTGCACGAAGTCTTTTGGTACAAATACGCTGCACATTTGTCGGAACCGGCCGGATCGGATGACTATAGCATATAGCTGCCATAGGAACGATCGGTTGAAAAACTAGTCTTAAAGAGAAAAACTTTTTTGTTTTTAATGGAAATGCCTCCAAAGTACGTATTTCTTAGTTTAATATCCCTTCCCATGATTTCACTAAGTTTGGTCGAAATCGGATGACTATAGCATATAGCTCCCATAGGAACGATCGGTCGAAAAACTAGTTCTAGTGAGAAAAGCTTTTTTGTTTTTAATGAAAACGTCCTTATCATTGGCTTACACTTAATATATATACTTTTACCCAATTCTTAAAAGTTTGGTCGAAATCGGATGACTATAGAATATAGCTCCCCGGTCGAAAAACTAGATCGAGTGAAGAAAACTTTTTTTGTTTTTAATGAAAACGTCCTTTTTATTGGCATACACTTATTTTATATACTTTGGACACATTTCTTAAAGTTTTATCAAAATCGGATGACTATAGCGTATAGCTGCAGTATGAATCTCTAGTGAGAAAAGCTTTTTGTTTTAAATGGGATCGACTCCAAATTTCGTAATTAACAGTGTATTATGCTTTTCCATGATTTCACCAAGTTTAATCGAAATCAGACATCTTTATAGTATAGATCACCTAGAAAAGTAATGTCCAAAAAGTGTCTTAGCTAGAAAAGCTTTTTTGTTTTCAATGGAAGCTGCAAGGGTATACAAAACTTCGGCCGAGCCGAAGTTAACTTTCCCCTATTTTTTGTTTTGCTCTTAATACTCATTCCAACATTACTATGCTAGAAAAGAAGACGAACATATCAATAGGATTAGCAAAATAACAAATTTTTTTTCATTTGAGCGACTTGGGGGATGAGGGATGCAACAAGGCGTTCGAGCGCGCCGCTTTCATTCAACACTTTTGCACCAGAAAATATTTTCATTTATAAATATTTTACAATTGCATTTGATTTTTTTTAAATATGCGCAACTGTTAATTTGTTAATGCTCTACTTAAAAATGTGCAGGTTTAGCCAAAGCATCAGATGGTAAAAAGGATTTGAAGGGTGTTCCAATTCCAACAGAAAGCGTCGTAGTCGTTCCTTATTCACTTCTTCATTGATATCAACGAAGAGAATATAGAAGAGATAGATTAAGGTGCACAGGAATAGGAGTATGGTCCAGGCATGCCATTTATCTAAAGAAACGAGAGAGAGAGAGAAAGGGTTATTCCATTGAATTCTAAAATTTTAACAGTTTTTTTCTTTTACAGCCTTGTTCTCAATTGCACTTCTATAAAAACTTTGTGATTTCAAACCAGGGACCGTAAATAAAAGTTAGGGAAAAAAAATTAAAACAATTTTTCTTATCCAAAGGTTCCATATGTAAGGGGGAGGTACCAGTATTCATATATTTGAGTTGGCATTAAAATAGGGATACATTTTTACTTTCAATTTTTATCGAAAAAATTACTTACAGTTTAGTTTATTTATTAATTAAATTAAAATTTTTCATAATTTTTATTTTTAATTTTTTTTGAAAATTAAAATAAAAATTAAACTCAAATAACTTTTTGACCAAAAGACCTATAACCAATGTTCGTATATACATATGATCTATGGGTCCGTATGTATGTATGCATTAGTGCATATGTGTGTTTATGTGCGTATGTACGGCTATGTGGCTATGCCATTTAAGGGAGGAGAAGTTGCCAGTCAAGCGGGATTACTAAATTTCCTTCTTCATTAAATAGGACTCTTCAAAAGAATCTGACATGATCCTAAATTTTGCAATGTGTTTGGAAATATTCTTCAAATATCGTCGAAAATTCTTTTTCGATTACACAGGTTTACAAATATAGGCCAACTTTTGCAACAAAGAAGATAGCAAACGTTCATTATGTATTTTCGGGCGCTGAACTCAAATCAATTGTCCGTTTTCCCTTAGCACTTCTGGTTCAAGAGATATTTGCATAAGCAAGTGTTGAACGAGGTTTGTTTTTATTTTTATGTCCTGCAGCCACATTTATTAACCGATTCAAGCCAGAACTTCAAGAGATTTCATTTTCTAAGTGGGAAAGAGAATTGGTCCAATTGGGTTCAAAACAATTGTCCATCTCACAAAACAGGGTTGCATCACGCGCAAAAAATTTCCCTTATATTGCTTTTGAATTAAAATGATGTTAAACGGAAATCTGTTAGCTGTGACATAAGTTTTATGATTCTTGCTAATATTATAACTTAAATCAAAGTCGCGCTACTCAAAATAATAATGAAAAATTTTAAAATATTTTCGCGCCAATCATAAAGCAACACTTTCCAACGCTTGGCTCGTTTGTTGTTGACAAATTTCCCATTCGGCGCTACTGAGGAGGCAGATGGCGCCACTGGTACGACGGTTTTGGCCGCAAATTATTAAAAAGCTAATTTCAATATTAAATCAAATAAGTCATGTTATTTATTTGATGCAGCCTATCCAGTAAAATAATGTAGGTTCGATTTTCAAAACTAGTTTTGTTTATCAAAATATTTTTAGCTGTGAATTTAGCAAAATCTCTAACCAAATCACCAGAGATTTGAAACCAACCGAAAGAGATTTCTAGGACACCGAGAATTGGTTTTGGGTTGGAATTTGGTTGGAATAAATTTCTGGGACACCGCCGTATATAAGAAAACTTTGTTTTTTCGAACCAAAATCTATGATGTAATGGGGGTACTGCGCTCGATCGGATCCAGAAAGCTGCCCAGTGGCGGCTGAACAGCAACTGATTTAATTTTCGTTTGCGCTTCGTTGTCGAAATTCCGCGAAGCGAACTAAACACCGCGCACGAATTAAACCGAAGACGCTTGCCGACGCCACACTACCGTTTACACTGTCGGTGTCGCGGCAGAGCGCCGGCAGAATAACTCCCAGACTCGCGAGTCTGGCTCGCGCCCACCACTGGTACAGAGTATAAAATATTGTTTGTCATACTTAATAAATGATGACATTAAAACAAGTGTGCGATCTTTATTATTTAATTTTAATCTTGTCCTTTAAAAACAGAAGCATTTATTCAATTGGCAACCAACGGGGGTCTTACTACTTTAAGCCAGACGCGCTCTTTCCGGGCCACAATGCAAAGTGTCTTGCTCAGCCATGGGCGGCCCAATAATTTAGCACTTTCCAGCAAACATTGTGAGACCAATATGGCTGATCTTGCTATATAGACTGTCCCTTTGTCCGTTTGTCAATCTATCTCCTCCCTCAGCTTAAAATATAACTAGTCACATGGGCTTGTTTCTGTGCAGGCTGCGCATATGTACGTATGTCGGAAAAAGCACACCCGACTGCTCAATCATTGGCCTTAATAAAATAGCTAAAAACCAACCGTTTGTACTGAAATAAAATCTACAATGGTTGACTGATGTAGATCTTTCGCTCTTTTTTGTTTAAATTTATTTGAACTCAAACTACTAGAAGTCTACGAAAAATGAACTATATAAGAAAACTTTGTTTTTTCGAACCAAAGTCTATGATGTAATGGGGGTACTGCGCTCGAACGGAACCAGAAATCTGCCAAGTGACATCATCTGAAGGTTTCTAAAATCCCTAAGTTGTTAGGCGTTCATATTTTCTCATTCCTTACTACGTGAGAAATAATCGTGAACTAAGTACATCTGGCATGCTTCCAAGTCCGACTAGGCGTGTGCATACATACTGACAGACCCACAGATCACATACAATTATGTAAAAATATTTTTTAAAGGACGTTTGGTTCAAAAGTTATTTGAGTTTAATTTTTATTTTAATATCTAAAAATAAACATTTTTCATATATATTTTTTTAATTTTTTTAGAAAAAAATTTTTCATATTTTTTTTAAATTTTTTTCTAAAAAAATTAATAATAAGAATTATAAAAATTTTGAGTGCTTAAAAATTAAAAAAAAAATTGAAAGTAATTTTTTTCTGTCAAAGTGAATGTTAGCAGGCTCAAGGTCGAGGTTTGATTATAGTTCAATAATCAACCAGAAAATTCAACAGAGAATACATTTGAATGTATCTCTGTTGTTTATGGCCACTATTTTAATTACTGAGAAATTCGTCTCAGAGTGTGATTAAAGTGTGCCACGATTTTCTTGTGTGCATTTATTTAAAAGGGTATGCTTCCCTTTTTGTATAAATACCAATGTATTTTTATTGTTTGTTTAATAGGGAACCGTTAAGGTTTTATAACAAACATCACGGCGTAATGGTAACAGGGACGCAAAAACTTAATTTGATGATGATGGAAAAATCAAAATCGGTCGGTGTTTTAAAAATGTAAATTTGCCATTATATTAAAAAATAATCCAAAATGCTTGAAAACCTCTGCACTTTTTAAGGAGTGGTTCAAAGATTTGTTTATCCCTGAAGTTTCTCGTCAGTTGGAAGCTAATAGCTTACCAGTAAAAGCAATAAGCAAACACTTTTTTCGATGATGAAAACTTCAAGGTTTGTTTTCCCACCCTACAATACACCCTTGTTACCGACTTGACCAAAATGTCATTAAATCCCTTAAGGGGGTCTTCTCATTCAAAACCCGTTTTTTGGACCCTTTTTAAAAAAATTCTTATTTGAAAACGCAAAGAATAATTGAAAATTTTTATTATTTATTGTATTACAAAAGGTTCAAAGTAAATAAAAAATTTTTTGCCTCGATACGAGGGCTGTTTAAAAAGTAATGAGACTTCAAAGTTGGTGGTGAAAAAAAATGGTGTCGTCACGGCGGCCACGATTCCGGGTCTCCGGAGCGTCCGAAATGAAAAAAAAAACGGGGTTATAATCAGTATAGATGTAATTCTCGGCTGAACCTCAAACTTAATTTTGTGATTTTTTTTTGACAAAATGGCGGCCATTCAAAAAAAAATTTCAATTTCGGGCTTTTTTTTTGTAGTTTAGTGTAAAAAAAAATAGTAAAAAATTTTTTAAAATTAAGGTCGAGGTTCAGCCGAGAATGGTGATAATTCTGCGTCGATTCCACTTTGTTTCATGAAAATCGGTTCAGTTGAACTGGAGATATCATGGCCGCCAGTTCGAAAAACGTGGTTTCGAGATAAACGCGTTTAAAGTTTGAAGTAATTTTTTTGGAAAAAAAAAAAAAATCAAAAATGTTTAAATGCAGTTTTAAAGAGCTGACAATTCTCCGTCGAGTTCACTTTGTTTCATCAAAATCGGTCCGGTAGAACCGGAGAAAACTTAACGCATAGGTCAAAATACGAGGGTTTAAAAAAAAGTTGCTCAATGAGAAGACCCCCTTAAGTTTGCAGTTGCTTGGGAATTTAGGTCACATTGGGTCACTAAAAGGACTATATCTCCTAAACTAATTCGAGTTTTCGAAAATTCTTTTGGGGGGATATTTTTGAATATCCAAGCTATAAATAAATGCAAAAAAAAAAGTCGAAAAAAAAAGTTGCTCAATGAGAAGACCCCCTTAAGCAGCGGTATCGAAAGCACATTCTGTCAACACTTGCGGCGTTATGTGTAAATGGCTATAACGGCATGGACACGGCTCTTAAAATTATTAATTTAAAAGCCGTTGCGTTTTTGTCGTAGTTGAAGCCTGAAATGAACTTCCACGATCCGTTGTCAAGAGTTCACTTAAACATTATTTTTCATCGATCGATGCAATACAATTTCATATACCGGCTTATCATTTTGTGGTTCAGGACGATATCCCTCTGACTAGACTGTACAATTGGGTAATCGAAAATGATTTAACTGAGAACGAAATTATGGTCTGGTAGTAACGAAAGAAGAGTACTTTTTTAAATAGAAGATGAAATAGCAAATGACGAGAGCATCGCGAATTAAGATGATCATGTGGTAAAAGAGAGCAGAATCAGCATTGATAACGTGATAGATTCCTTCAACGTCGCGGTAGAATGGGCGGAGCAAAATCACCTTACAAGCAATGAGATAATGTTTTTGCGACTAATAAGAAAAAAACAAACAATTCTTAAAAGACTTAATTAATATTAATTTTTTTACTCATAAAACTCTTAAAATTTGTGCTCCTTTTTATACCCTGTTCCCATTGAAAATGGGAACACCCTGTTCCCATTGAAAATGGGAAAAAGAAGATCATGAAGTTGTGCAAAAGTATGTAACATGTATAAGGACCCTATAAAGTATATATATTCTTGATCAGCATTAACAGCCGAGTCGATTTAGCCATGTCCGCCTGTCCGTCTGTCTGTCCGTCTGTCCGTATGAACGCGTCGATCTCAGAGACTATAAGAGATTTTTGAGTGTAGGCAGGTGTATACCCGATTCAAGTCGAGTTTGCTTCAGATTTGGAAAACCCCCCCAAAAAATTCTCCCCCCCCCCAAAAGAGCCACAATTAGAGTGTGTTTGTAGATGTGGTATTTTGAAACCACACAGCACTCAAGAGGGTTTTTTTTATCGACGTTACTGTCTATTATAAGTAACTTTTTCTACATAAGAAACTTTTGTGGAATTGGTTTCTAAAACACAAAACTTTTGCGGAAGTGGAATTAAGAACAAGGTTATTTTATTATAGTTGACTTTCTATAAGCTTTTCATAATATTAAGAATATTTTGGGAGAAACAATTTAAGCTAGTTAATAGTCGAAATTCAAATTTACACGGGGATTTCGGTTAATATTTTTCTTTGAGCGTTGATTTCAGAGAACTGGCAGAGAGCTTTCAAAAGCCCAGTCAGATAATAGATAGCTTTAAGGCTGTTTGGTAGTGGTCTAAATTCTGCCAACGTCTCTGCTACTGCTGCCGACCGCTGCTTTCAATCCTTTAGATCAGCGGTGGGCACGAAATTTGTTTTTGGGAGCAGTCCAACAGAGAAAAAAAAGATAACAATATTTAGTATCATACGGGTATTTTAGGTATCAAATCGTCCTTCATCTGCAAAAATACCAAGATGATATGATCGAGTTCATATATTTAGGAGTAAATAAAATCCTTTTGATATGGAAATAGTTATATTCGGGGGTGATACAGAAATCTTTAATAATTTTGGCGTCGGTTGGTTTGCAAATCTCTTAAAAAAATCCGTCGGTGCCACAGGACTTCAAGAGATTTGATTTTCTAAGTGGGAAAGAGAACTGGTCCAATTGGGTCTATGATAATTGTCCATCCCACCAAACAGGGTTGCATCACGCGCAAACAAAATGTCCCTTATTTTAGTTTTGAATTAATTTGATGTTAAAATGAAATTTGTTAGTAGTGGTATAAGTTTTATGATTCATGCTAAGATTATATTCCAAAATAAAGTCGTGTTACCCACAATTATAGTGAAAAATTTTCTAATATTTTCGCGTTAATCATAAAGCAAAACTTGGCAAGCCTTGGCACGTTTGTTGATGTTGGATTTCCCATGTAGCGCTAGTGAGGCAGGTAGATGGCGCCAGTGGCATGACGGTGGCGGATATGGCAGCCTTCGGTTATTTTTTCCGAATTATTATTCAAATGCAAAGTTCAATATTAAAACAAATTAATTATGATACTCTTATGATGCAAATTATCCATAAAAAGAATGTTGTTAACATTTCCAAAATTAATTTTGCTTATCAAAACTGTTTGGGTGGTGAATTTGGGAGGAGCCCAAAACACGAGAGGTTTGAAACCAACCGATAGAGATTCTGCGGCATCTAAGAATTGGTTTTCGGTTGGAATGTGGTTGGAAGAGGTTTCTGTGTACAATCGAGGTGTAGGGTGATATTTGATACCATAATTAATATTTTTGCAGATGAAGGCCGATTTTATCTTTTTTTTTTCTGTGAGAGAATCAGAAAAAACAGCCCCTTTTCCCGATGCTCGAGTACGCAAGTCAGACACACACAGGAAGTATTTGTTGTTGCAGTCGTCTCTGCCGCGCACAAGGCTGTTTTATTGTTGTTTTGCTTCGAAGCGAGGCAATTGCACTTGTCGATCTTTCTCGTAGAGAGCGGTGGCGTGGTATAAGCAAGGGCTTGCCTACAGCTGCTTTAAATCCCTCTTTTAAGTGTGTTTTAAGCTTACCTATGGTCTGTAGTATGAGTTGAGGCCATGTATGGACAGATATAGGTGTTGGTTGTGCGGAAGAGGCTACCAGCTGATTGGATTCTGGCTCAGCAGGCGTCTCCAACTCTTGCTCCTGACTACCAGCTGTCATTTGAATAAGCTTTTGTGACACAAACTCCTTGACTTCATTCTCCTGCTCCTGCTTCTGAGTTTGAGTTTTTGCCATACCCTGTAAAAGTTTGCTTTCTTCATTGTTTTTCATATTTTTCTGTTGCATTAACTTTTGTCTAGCTTTTTCATCACTTTCCACATCTTTGGACAATTTATCGGCTGTCATTTGTATTAGCTTTTGTTTCATCTCCTGCTTCAGAGTCAATTTTCTGGATGCCATTTTTATACGCGTTTTTCGCTCAAAACTCCCGACTTCATTACTTGAAGAAGACTCAATTGAAGAGCTTTCGCTGCACTGTTCTTTTTTAGCCAATTTTTTCCAGTATTCAGCTTCTTCTCAACGTCGCCATGCAATTTCTTTGGTTTACCCTCTCCGTCCTTTTGGGTCAACTTTTTTTTCTTCACCTTACGTTTTCCTTCAAAACCATCTGCCAATTGCTTGGACAATTGATATAGATTTTTAGTACCCGACATGGCCGTACGCTCTTGCAATGTGGGCAACTTGGGCTCGGCCCTCAAATGGCGTTCCTCAACGCTGGCTACGTTTTTAGAGCTTTTGTGTCCGCTAGCCGTGATCTTAACCTGGCTTGCATACACCGACGATAAACTATGGAAAAATATGGTAAGTTAAGTCCCCATAAAACTGCTAAAACTTACGACTCTGCCACAAATGTTTCATTTCGGTATAGTTCCACCACACTGGGCTTCAGCAGCTGTCGTCTATTGATTGGCATTCTGATACAAAGTTCATTTGACGGGCAGAATTGTTACTTATTGCGTTTTCTATATAGAAAATATAGTTCAACTTGTTATAACGATCCTATTTGGAACACCAAAGTGTTAAGTAACATTTCACAGGTTGCTTGGCTTTGACTTGGTTTTTGTTGGTCAACTAGTTGGCCCTGGCGCAGGCGCAAATCCTTAGGCCATTTCGCATTTTGCCCATTCTGTGATCTCTCCTACTGCTTGTCGTCCTTTGCTGCTGTCTCGCTCATCAAAGCGACGTCTAGTTCCTGGGGCAACATTAGCAAAGTGAAGCGTTCGAATGCTGCTGCTGCTGGGCAGGAGGGGTAGAAGGCCGGGGCCCATGGGCATTTTTTCACGCAGCGACGCTTTTTATACATAGTGCCGAATAGTATAAATGGTATAATGAGTTAAGGCGAATGTATAGTAGGTGCCAATATATCAAAGAGGCTAGGAGTTTGATATGTATGTATTTACTGTGTTCGACTATTCAAGTTAATTTCTTCCCCCTTATTTTGAAAATAACCCCATATCTTCCACTTTTTAAATGAATATTGCTTAGATTTGAAATATATATAGTTCACAGCATCTTAAATCGATCTGTTAAGTTTGTTGACCTTCTAATGCATGATAAGGGAAATATCAGCATTCAAAGAATTGCCATAAACAGAGTCCACTTGCTTACTTGATTTGTGTGAGAGAGAAAGAAAGACATAGAGAGAGAGAGAGGAAATAGTGTGTGGAGAAAAGTATGCTAAATCTTAGACAGTTACAGGGTATTTCACAGTCGCGCTAGACCGAGTTTCTTGCTAGAGTTCAGTCATCGCACAGCCTCAGCAGCTTCCGCATCGCCTTCAAGTTAGGCTCCCGCCACTCTGTACATAAGCCTTTGTACATAGGCACTTCTACACTGAGAGAACCAAGTAAGTGGACAAAAAAGAATTAATTTCTTAACAATCCACACTGGGCCAAATCGCCAAATATTTGGCACAATGTCAAAAAATTTAAGGAAACAAAACTCATTTTTGATAATACCCCTTTAACTACATAGTTTATATACAAAGAAATTAAATATTTTCGAT
Organism: Lordiphosa collinella; assembly: GCA_018904265.1. Taxonomy (NCBI): domain Eukaryota; kingdom Metazoa; phylum Arthropoda; class Insecta; order Diptera; family Drosophilidae; genus Lordiphosa; species Lordiphosa collinella. The sequence continues at coordinate 60,458 of JAEIFV010000679.1, forward strand.
TGATTGGCAACCCTGATTGATTTCGATTATCAAAGTCAGCTGTTGAGTTAAGTGATTGTTGCGATAAAATTGGCGTCAACTATTTGGTAACTTTGTGGGCTTGCACATAAAGTTATTGCAAATAATGGATATTGAAGCCCAAAGTATGCAGAATGTATAAATGGAAACATTTTTTAATAATGTTCGATATATTTAATTACTGTCTGTTGTTTTGTGTTGTCCTGTAAACAGAGAATACTTAATCCAATTGCTCATCTTCTGTCGAGTAGGAACTAACCTTCTGCGTATTTCTGCGTTATGTAGTATATTAAATAATAATTTATTAAAAGTAAATAATATCCTGGTTTGCGGGTCTTGTAGTACTTTAAACTCTGTCTAGAATTAAGTTTATTATGATTCAATATCAAAATGTGTTTTCTTTTATATTAGAACTATTACGTAAAAAAAATAAACCATTCCCTCAATTAGGTTTATACAGCTCTCAAAGTGTTTTAAGAAGAGTGAGGGCGGTCGGGGTAAGCGTGGTCAAATTAACCTAAAATTTTGTTTTAATATTTGGAGTGTTAAATTTATCAATCATGCCAAGCTTCAGCACGATATCTGCAATATTCGACTTTATGTCAAATTCTTGGCGATTCGGCCCAGAGTGCAAATTATATAAAAATACACTCAGAATAAATTGCAAATTTTTTCAAGATGCATTATTTTTCAGCAGTATCTTACCTAGTTGCAAATGGTATAGATCAGTTTTTACATTGACAGAAAATTTGATTTTGACCATAGACTTGGTTCAGAAATCGTGGAACACATGTACGTTAATATTTGAATTTGCCACCCAACATATCATATTATACTTTTAGGGGCATTCATGTTTAAGTACACCCTAAGATACTGCGTCACAGAGTGTCACAGATTAGTTTCACAGTGTCAAATTCACATGGAGCTCTGAGACTGTGACAAAAAAAAGTATACCCCCCCCCCTGTTTTACCCCCCCTATAAAACCAATAATATACAAAAAACTAAAACATTTTCCCAACGTTTTTTTTTGCCCGGGAAATTAAATAAGCTTCAATATATACTTATAAAACATACCTGTTAAATAATGATTATTAATTGTAGTCATTATTAATTATTTTTTTTTTTTTTGATTTATTATTAATTTTTGGATTGTTTTTTTTTTACAATTATTTAATGATTACGATTAGAAATAATCAAAAATAATGGAAAATTACCATAAATTTTTAAAAAAAAATTGAAAATAATGGAAAATAATCGTTTCCATTATTTTCCATTATTTCGACTATTTGAGACTATTTTGAGAGAAACAAATTATTTTCAACATCACATTTAATAACAACAATGTTTCTTTACAAAGTGCAAAGCTTTTTGCAGCCACCCGCGCACTTTATGAAAAAGAGTATAATGGTTGTGTACAAAAGCGAAAGTAAGCATCTCTGGCCCCATAATATATGTATATTCTTGATCTATCTGTTCATCTGAAAGAACACTAGCACTTCATAAAAATATGGAAAATCTGTGACAACTTATCATTGAGTTTAAGTTTGAAGTGGTTTTTGTTTAATTGAATTTTGTGAGTTTTCTGTGTAATTGAAGTTTTGTATATTATCAATTGTGAATATAATACAATATTTGGTAAGTATTGAAAGTGAAACAGTTTAAAAAAACATATAAGCTAAATTAATGCCTATTAATAACAAGTGAACACGTTGTATTGCATTTCAGTAGTCTGAGGTACAAAAACATTTTTAATTTAGGTAAAAATGTCTCAGTCCATTTTCGAGAGCGATTGCGATTTTTCAGCAGATGATGCTTTGGAAGATCCAGACTTCCTGCCTTCAACAAGCACGAGGAAAAGGCGCTTAATAGGGGGAGAGTCCCAAACATCGCACAAAAAAATTTGTTTGGAATCGCCAACTGATTTGCAACAGTTAATTTTTAAAAGTGATTTTTATGTGGATGTGGAAAAGGTTTGAACAACACACTTTTTATATACATATGTATATTTATTAATTTAATTTGTAGGTTTCAGATAAGACAAGTGTGTTGTATGCAACCGTCAAATTAGATGGCGCGATGGAGTTTCGTCAAACTTCATAACACATTTGCGGGTTAAACATACCGATCTGTTCACGAAGTACAAAACTCTGAAGACCGGCAAAGTTTCTGGCCAAGCATCAGAGGTGTTGCAGCCATACACTTAATTTGCTTGCGTCAACGGACTTTGAAAAGATTCTAAAGACGAATCAGCCGCTGTATATCCAGCATAAGATTGTAATATGGAATTGTATTAAGTGTAAAAATTATTTTTGAAATTTTCAGGCATTGGACAAATGCAATAGCCTGTGGAAAAAGTGCAGATGGCCAAAGTCATCTGATATAATTGTGGAACATTTGGGATCTTCGTTGGTATTGCCCGTCGTTACGCATTGGAATTCGCTGTACGACGCGGTTAAAAAATTGTTGTCACATCAAGAGAAGCTTAACGAGCTTTGCGATAAACTGAGCTTGGTGTCTTTCAGACAAGGTGACATCCAGTACCTGAACATGTTCGCTTTGGTGATGGAACCAATTTCAAATACGCTGGATTTTCTTCAAGGAGAGAAAAACCTAAACTATGGTAATATAAATTGTAATAGATATTAAAAAACATTTAGGTCTAATTCATTTTTTAATATCATTCAATATAGGCTACCTTATTCCGAGTTTAATGACGTTGAGCAATAGGTTGCAGAAACTATCTAAGAACGAGGAACTGCAATCTATATGCTCTGTCATACTAAAAGTTGATAAAAAATTACGAGAGCGGTTTAAGGACTATTTCTTGTTGACGGCAGAAGACACACAGCAATTGCAGCTGCGGTGCTTACCCCGTGCATAAAATTGAAATGGGTGAAGGTTTTGCACAAACTGAACCCGGAGTGTAATGAAGAAAAAGTTCGGGATATTGTTTTGGACGCAATAGCCAATTTTTTTCAAAGCACTCAACAACATTCAATTTTGACACGAGTGCAACAAGCAATAGTTGTCCTGACATTGCTCAAAACTTTGATTTTGACATTGATGGTGAGTAAATCTGTCTGTTTGTTTGAATTTGTAACAAATTTCAATCTTTTTTCTTTTGCAGATGAAAACGCAAGTCCATCTTCTCAAGATGAACTACGCACGACACAACGGTCTTTAATTTGCCATCAGCTCTTCAGCTATTTGAGTGATAATGCTAGCTCGGAAGATATATGGCTAAAATATGGCATTTTAAAAGAAGCGTCTATTGCTTTCAACACGCCTTTAACATCTTCGGCTCCTGTAGAGCGTCTGTTTTCATTTGCTGGTATTATAAACAGCCCTAGGCGCCAATCATTGTCTGATTTTTTCATTCGAAAAATTAGTTTTAATGAAGGCAAACCCTTAATATTTTTAATGTTTGTGTTTAATTTAACTGTTATTAAATGTGATGTTGAAAATAATTTGTTTCTCTCAAAATAGTCTCAAATAGTCGAAATAATGGAAAATAATGGAAAATAATGGAAAATATTAAAACGCTCAGAAAAAGTATTTTCATAAATGTTCCATAAAACCGCTAAATAGCAGGTGTATTCCAAGCGATCATAAATAATCGCAAAATATGCAAAACAGGCAGACAGACGGACATGGCTAAATCGACTCGGCTGTTGATACTGATCAAGAATATATACTTTATAGGGTCTTAGGTGCTTTCTTCTGGCTTTTACTTATATATGCACAAGCTTAATTAATGCATAAATGGGACAATCGCTGAAGCAATTATATCTGAATCTCTAAGTCAGATACGCACATTATTTGCAATTATCATTTCGACATGCAGAAATTCCGATCTTGAGACGAATGAGGAGATGCATGACCAGGCTTTGCTCTTGATTGAAGACATGTTATGTTATGTGTGGCAGTTTATTTGTTAGGTTAGGATTGTCTGCGCCAGTTCTTGGGTTGAATGCTGCATTTAATAGAGAATTGAAGCGTGATCTTGAATATGATCGACATAATTTACCCAAATCAGCCCAAACGAATATCCCTGTTGAACCCTCAACAGAGGGAAGTCTATGATGCATTAATGAAGGTAATTCATGATGGAAATGGTGGCTTATTTTTTCTTGGATGCCCCCAGTGAAACTGGGACGACATATCTCATGTCATTGATTTTGGTGCGAGAGCCGACATTGCGGTAGCAGTTGCTTCTTCTGGAGTTGCTTCAGCGTTATAATTGCCGTTATACCTTCAAACTATTGAACAACCGACATGCAACATTGCGAAACAGTCGGCAATGGCCAAAGTATTAGCATCGGCAAAAATCATCATTTGGGACGAGTGCACATAGCGCACAAGCGCGCATTGAAAGCAATTGCCCGAACATTAAAAAATCTGAGCAATGACTTGAAATGTTTTGAAGGCGCAGTAATTTTACTGTCTGGCAATTTCCGCCAAACACTGCTGACATTCCAAGATCGCCGCCTGCCTATCAAATAAGCTCTTGCCTCAAAACATCCAATCTGTGGAGAAATGTGAAGAAACTTCAGCTGTCATGAGAGTTGCATTGCAGAACGATCCATCTGCTCAAGATTTTTCCAAGCAAATGCTGAATAAAGGTAATGGTCGTGTCCCTGTCGATGAATCGAGCTGATTGATTTTATTACCTTCGAATTTTTGAAATTTCGTCTCATCGAAAGACGAGCTCATTAAAAAATGTATTTCCGAACATCATTGCTAACCACAAAAGTATTGAAAGGTTGAATGAGCGAGCAATTTTAGCGGACGGGAGTGATGGTAGACTTCTGTGCTACAGTAATATAATCTTGGCTAAGGTTAATTTATGCTCCTTGACTCTTTCCACAGTCATTGACTTAATACCGGGAAGTAACTTTAGAATTTCAGAAGCTTAAGCCAAGAATATATGTTTAAGTTAACACAATCAGCATTCTCAGCAGCAGCAATCGCCAAAAATGCAGCGCAAGCTCAAAGTGACACTTCCGCCAAACCATCGACGCTTGTCAACCCCCAACTCCGCTGCGTCGGCTTCAGACGCTCCACTACATCGTTGGGCAACTGAAACCCAATATCCTACACGAGGCGTAAGATCATGATTTTTATTTTAAAGCTTATTTTAGTTTTTTGTCACTTATCTTTTAAAAAGGGTCATAGCTCATTGCTACGAAGCACGTAAATATTTGTCTTATTATTATTTGTCTTGGCGCGTCGCGCGAACAAATAATAAAAATATCTGAAAGTTAATTGGCGCCCAACGGGATTACTTTTAATTAATTAAAGTGAAAATCGAATCCCACTACGCAAAAATAATAAATTAATTGGAAAAAGTTTTTGTATGAACCAAATCCTAATCCTAATGGCAACAGACCGAACATTTAGCAAAACCAAGGCCACACAAAAAATTTAAGCGAAAAGAAACTGTTCAGGATGGGAGAGAAAAAAAAACAAAAATAAAAACAGCATAAGATGTTAAGTTCTCGGAACACTAGTTTTAAAGCAATAAAACGTCCAAACACATAAGCTGAAACAAACCAACCTGTTTACCTTATAGAACACGAAATTCAACCCTCCCAGAGAAACATGTAAATTTATGAGTATTACGATGTAGGTAGAGCAAAAATTGTCTTTTAATTACTAACAAGACTATTATGACCTATGACGGGGTAATAGCCAAAGCTATGAATGAGAAATATAGGATGGATGCACTACGTGTATTCATATCAGGGAACTCGAAGGGCATTTAGCCAAATAATTTTTTTCGGCACGATCGAAAGACCTGCCAACTGCCTTGGCGCTAGCACAAGAGGCTGAAGCGAACCAAGAACGATACATGTTTGCAAATAACTATGCTAAGTGTCTTGAGGACAGAGAGAAGCAGAAATTTGAACAGAAACACCAACTTTCGAATTTAGCTACAGACGGCGGGGCACAGTCGAACAAAAATCCCCATTTTGGTAGGCGACAGAATTTTGGCAATCGACCTCCTCAAAGACAGGAGCCACCTGAACCGATGGAAGTTGATAAATCTTCACGTTTCAGGCAGCCAACTGGATTTAATCAAAACAATAATGGGCACCCCAGGGCCAACATCAAAATAACCAAGCACAGTACAATGGCCCTCCCCAGGGTCAGTACTACACAAATCAATCTCCACAACAGCATTATCAGGGCCAAGGGTATGGTCCAAATGCAAAGAGACCGCATAACGGCTCCGCCAGATTTACGGGACCAAGGCAGCAGAGAGTTAATCATATCTCTCAGCAAAATCTTCCACTCAGTCAAGAGGACCAAGATTATCAAACGGCGGCGGATGCCGCAGCATCAGGTATTGATGACGAAATCGAATTTGATCAGCTTAATTTTTTAGGCCAACCGCTGGACACTCCTTCTTGTCATACATAGAAAGGACAGTCGGAGGGGAAACTATTAGATTACTCATAGACACTGGGGCATCTAAGAACTACATAAAACCCCTCAAGGCACTAAAACAAAAGACCACAGTCCAAAATCGTTTTCTCGGTAGAGATCAATTCATGGTGTCACCGATATTAACAGATACTACCTTTTTTCAACTCCCTTCTCTTTCAACTTTTGATGGGATAGTTGGCCTTGATCTGATAACCTCAGACGGGTGCTACATTAGACTATAATAACAGCTAATTTCTCGACCGAAACCGGATCGGAGATTCTAAAATTCGTCAAATGCGCGGATGTTAATTTTTTAAAGATTGAGGGAAATAAAAGTACCAATCACCATTATAAAAAAATTTCAAAAGGTGATGAAAACTCTGTTGGCGGTTTTTGCAAATCCCAACGAATCATTACCTTTCAACACAAATATCGTTGCTACTATTCGCACGAATAGTGACGATCCCATTTATTCTAAGTCATATCCCTATCCGATGGGCGTGGCTGACTTTGTAAATAAAGAAGTACAGGAGTTACTGAAAAACGGGATCGAACCCACGACCTCATGCTCAGCAGTCGCGCACACTAACCGCTGAGCCACTCCGGCCACTACGGCCAATACCCCATACCCCATACGAAACGTGACGGTTATTTTGTCAAATCTGGGTAAAGCTAGATTTTTTAAAACACTTGATCTTAAATCTGGTTTCCACCAAATCTATCTGGCGGAACGTGACAGGGGAAAAAAACAGCTTTCTCGGTAGCAAACGGAAAGTATGAATTTTGTAGGCTCCCTTTCGGATTAAAAAATGCACCAAGCATGTTCCAAAGGGCCATTGACGACTTATTGAGAGAACAAGTCGGAAAAACGTGTTATGTTTACGTCGACGACGTAATCATTTTTTCAGAAAATAAGGAGGACCATGTTAACCACATTGCATGGGTCTTGTGGAATACGAAGCTAATATGAGAGTTTCCGGGAGAAGTCGCATTTTTTTAAGGAAAGTGTCGAATACCTCGGGTTTGTCGTGTCGAGGGGTGGTAAGACTACCAGCTCTGACAGGGTAGAAGCAATACGAAACTACGAACAGCCATCCACGTTGTTCAATGTAAGATCCTTTTTAGGACTTGCAAGCTACTACAGATGTTTCATCAAGGACTTTGCGTTAATAGCAAGACCCTTAACCGACATCCTAAAAGGCGAAAATGGTAAAAAAAAACGCTTCAAAATCAAAAAAAATCAAAATTGATTTCAATGAAGATCAGGTACGGGCTTTTAACAAGTTGAAAGAAGTACTGGCTTCTGAGGAAGTATTTTTACGTTACCCAGATTTTAGTAAGCCATTCGATCTAACGACGGATGCTACAGCCTTGGCTATAGGAGCTGTTCTATCACAGTCCGGAAGGCCTATCACTATGATTTCCAGGGCTTTAGATGAAAAAAGAAATTAACTACGCAACTAACGAACGCGAGTTGCTAGCCATTGTCTGGGCTCTTCAGAAGCTTAGAAATTACATCTACGGTGTAAAGAATCTTAGTATTTACACCGATCATCAGCCACTCACGTACGCGGTTTCGGACCGAAATCCGAACGCCAAGCTCAAACGTTGGAAATGCTTTGTGGAAGAACATAATGCGAAAATTTTTCACCAGCCAGGAAAAGAGAATTATGTCGCTGATGCTCTGTCGCGACATAACATTTATATCTTGGAGCAAGAGGCACATTCGGACCAGGCCACTGTCCACAGCGAAATGTCATTGACCTACACGGTCGAAACAACTGACAAACCTCTTAATTGTTTTAGAAACCAGATTGTCATAGAGGAAGCTCAATCCGCACTCAAAAGAAATTTCATTCTTTTTTTAGAGAAAACACGTCACATTATTCACCGTATTTCCCCGACAAAAACACTCTTATCGAGGACGTAAAATCCGCGGTAAATTCCAACGTGGTAAATGCTATCTACTGCGACTTGCCAACTTTGGCCAGTATCCAACATGAGTTGGTTCGATCATTCCCAGCAACCAAATTATGGTACTGTAAAAACATGGTGGCTGACATTGTCGACAAAAATGACCAAAGAGAAATAGTCACCATCGAGCACAACCGTGCCCACAGAGCTTCTCAAGAAAATGTACAGAAGAAAACAGATCGTTGATGATTATTACTTTCCGAAGATGGCTAAATTGGCTGCCGAAATTGTAGCAAACTGCAAAATTTGTTCCAAGGCAAAATATGATAGGCATCTACGTAAGCAACAATTGGGTGCAACCCCAATACCGTCGTATGTAGGAGAAATGTTACACATCGATATATTCTCCACAGAAAAAAAATATTTTCTCACATGCATTGATAAATTCTCAAAATTTGCTGTAGTGCAGCACATTCCTTCCCGCACAATCGTGGATCTAAAACCACCTATTTTGTTCCCTTATGAATTTTTTCCCACACACAAAGTCCATTTTCTGCGACAATGAGCCATCTTTAAAATCTGAAACAATCACTTCTTTATTGAGAAACCAGTTTGGTGTTGAAATGTCAAACGCTCCACCTCTCCATAGTGTTTCAAACGGGCAAGTCGAACGATTCCATAGTACCCTCTCTGAAATAACGAGGTGCCTCAAACTTGCTAAGGTAGCAGGGGATACGGTCGATATTGTCCTTTTTGGCTACATCGAAATATAATCGGACAAAACATTCCGTAACGGACAAGAGACCAATTGACATAGTCCACGCAACACCAATCGAGCTTAGGGTCGAAGTAACGAGGAGAATTTTCCAAGCACAGCAAGCTCAACTGGAAAGGAACAACCCTTCCAGGCAAAACCGAGTTTTCGATGTTGGGGAAAACGTTTTGGTCAAGAATAATAAGAGATTAGGAAGCAAATTAACCCCTTTGTACACGGAAAACAGGGTAGAAGCTGATTTGGGAACCACAGTTCTTATTAAGGGGAGGGTGGTCCATAAGGACAACCTAAGATAAAATGTTCGAGTTTCCCAAGATATCTCTTGTTTATTCTCATATTTTATATATTCTCTTATTGGGTTAACTTAGTAATTAGGGCTTTTCTTTGCCTCTTCTAGGATTTTGATCTTGATACTTCTCATCCGGACTTTGACAGGAAAGTTGACGGACTTTACAAACTCGGACTACATTCCCATTACGGACGGCAATGTTATTATTTGGAAGGACTACAATTACTTACAGCACAGTACGAACTTGTCTACGTATGTTGAAATTACTGAGGATACTAAAAGGCTTACGACTCATTTCCCTTTGTTTCATATGGTAAAGATTCTTGAGTCTGACGTTAATCATATAGGAACACTTTTACAATCTTTAAACGTTTACCACAGACATGCTAGGAGCCTCAACTTTTTAGGCACTGCCCTTTAGGTGGTTGCTGGTACACCGGACTTCGACGACTTTCAGAAAATCACATTCACACAAAAGGAACTTGTAGATTCAGAGAACAGACAGATACTGATTAACACAAAAACTCAGGACCAGATAAACAAACTCACAGAAACAGTCAACGTCATTATCACAAATACAAAATCTAATCAAATCGATACAGGCCATCTTTACGAAACGCTACTTGCCAGAAATAGAATAGTAATATCCGAACTTGAAACATTAATTTTGGCCGTTACCCTTGCAAAGATAGGTATGGTCAACCCCGCAATACTAGATTCAGATGATTTAAAAGAAATATTAAACAAACGCTCTACAAACACAACTGTAACTGATTTAATGGAAGTATCCCGTATTAAAGTTCTATTAGACAATAACTATTTGTACTTTTTAATTGAATATCCTTGGCCCAGATTAGAGTGTAAAAGGTCATCTTATTTCCCGTACAACATAACGGAACGATCTTGCACCTCGCCGAAGACAACACTGTTGCCGACTGCGGGAGTCAAATTCTCGCCATTGGGAGTTGTAGTGCGGCACTCACATCAACATTCTGCATGGAACTACCAACACCCACTTGCGCTCAACAACTCCATTCTGGAACCTTAGCTCACTGTAGCACTCGACCCAGCCACCTCTATCCACTGGTAATAGTCGACGATGGCATTATTATTATCAACGACAACACCGCCGAAATTACGACCAGCGAAGGCTCAGTAAAGACTGTCTCTGGAACTTATCTTCTTACCTTCAATGATGAAACCCTCATTAATGGTTCTAGCTACAAGAATCCTAAGGGCCTGCTGAAGAAGACACCGGGCTCTGCGGCAGCTACCATTCTAAACATCACTAGCCACCAAGAGATACTTAGTCTTCCGTACCTTCGAAGGCTGAGCATCGAAAATCTTCGCTACATAGAAGAAGTCAGAGGCAAACTTGTCGCGAGCCCAACAATATCAGGCCTCGCTACTACCGCTATCATAGTCGTCTGTCTTATCGTCATTAAGCTGCGTCTGAGACAAAGGAAGCAACGTCAGCACCACGACATCCAGGTTGCCATCGCCAGTTATAGGAAGCCCGAGGACGGCCCTCACTTAAGCGAGGGAGGAGTCAACACAATCAGCATTCCTCAGCAGCAGCAATCGCCAAAATGCAGCGCAAGCTCAACGTGACACTTCCGCCAAACCATCGACGGTTGTCAACCCCCCCAACTCCGCTGCGTCAGCTCCAGACGCTCCACTACATCGTTGGGCAACTGAAACCCAATATCCTACAGGAGGCGTAAGATCAGCACTTTTAGGGTATAGGGCTAGCTTAGCTCGTAAGCTTGTTTGTCACTTATCTTTAGTCTGATTCTGGCACATGAAATAAATGGCCACAGCTCATTGCTATGAAGCAATTAAATATTTGTCTTATTATTGGCGCATCGCGCAATAACCCGAAACTGATATTTCAGCCGCAGCAACGCGTCGGCGAACAAATAATCAACAAACTATTTAAAGTTAATTTATATGGGTTTTTTCGCGAGGGATTTGGGTATTTTAAGTCCGGATGTTTGTTAACCCATAGAAGGAAGCATCTCGACCACATAAAGTATCAACGAAATCTATCAGCATGACGAGCTGAGTTGATTTAGCTTTGTCCGTCTGTCCGTCTGTCCTTCTGTCCGTCTGTCCGTCTGTTTCTATGCTATCTCCTCCGTCAGTTTTAAAGCTATCCTCACCAAACTTTGCACGAAGTCTTCTGGTACATATACGCTGCACATTTGTCGGAACCGGCCGGATCGGATGACCATAGCATATAGCTGCCATAGGAACGATCGGTTGAAAAACTAGTTCTAGTGAGAAAAACTTTTTTGTTTTTAATGGAAACGTCTTTATCATTGGCATACACTTAATTTATATACCTTTCCACAATTCTACAAAGTTTGGTTGAAATCGGATGACTATAGCATATAGCTCCCATAGGAACGATCGGTCGAAAAACTAGATCGAGTGATGAAAACTTTTTGGTTTCTAATGAAAACGTCCTTTTTATTGGCATACACTTATTTTATATATTTGGACACATTTCTACAAAGTTTTATCAAAATCGGATGTCTATAGCATATAGCTGCAGTATGAATGGTCGGTCGAAAAAGAAGTTCTAGTCAGAAAAACTTTTTTGTTTTAAATGGGATCGCCTCCAAATTTCGTAATTAACAATGTATTATGCTTTTCCAAGATTTTACCAAGTTTAATCGATATCAGACATCTTTATAGTATAGATCCCATAGAAAAGTAATGTCCAAAAAGAAGTCTTAGAAAAACTTTTTTCTTCTCAATGGAAGCTGCAAGGGTATACAAAACTTCGGCCGAGCCGAAGTTAGCTTTCCAAAGTTTTATCAAACTCGGATGACTATAGCATATAGCTGCGGTATGAATGATCGGTCGAAAAAGAAGTTCTAGTGAGATAAACTTTTTTGTTTTAAATGGGATCGCCTCCAAATTTCGTAATTAACAGTGTATTATGCTTTTCCAGACATCTATATAGTGTAGATTCCATAGAAAAGTAAGTTCCAAAAAAGTAGTCTTAGTTTGAAAAACTTTTTTGTTTTCAATGGAAGATGCAAGGGTATTCAAAACTTCGGCCGAGCCGAAGTTAACTTTCCCCTATTTTTTTATTGTTCTTTGAAATGAATACATTGTTATTCATTGTTCATATGTAATGTGAATGCAGTATGTAATTTATGTTTGATATGTATTATGGAATGATGTCTTATGGACTTTTCATAACTCACGGTCATTAAATTCCAGCATAAGTAGGCCAGCAATGAGTCAAGATTTTTGCCGCTGTACCAATGTTCTAGAGGAGCAGAAATTTTATGAAATCTTTCTCCGTGTTCATCTGACTTTATAGGAACTTGCTGTCCAAAATGGAGTAACAAGATCTACATTTGGTTGCGGTTCGGAACTGAAAACCTGAATACTGGAGACACATGAGCAAAAAACCCATAAGAAAAGCAGTTTTAAAAAATCGTATGAAGGCTCGAAAAAGTAATGTTGCAGCTCGATTCCTAGGACCCGAAATAGGCAAGATCCGTCGAGTTTGGTCGTGTCTTTTTTTTCGTCTCTCCGTTTTAAAGCTTTAGGTAAATTAATTAACAGAGCTTTAAATGTATGATACATGAACAGAGCTGTTATATTTGGACTCTGCTATATACAAGATGCATTTCAAAGTAAGCTGGACTTTGTGAAATAAACTCCAATCAATATTCCCTCAAAATTTCATGACAATTGGTTGGTTAGAAGCCGAGTTACCCTACACAAAGCAACACTGTGATTATACCTTAGGTACATAGAAAAACATGATGTTAAAGCGAGACGGATGTAGTCAAAAAAGAAGAACTCAGAGAGCAAAACTTACAGCGAACAGCTGACAAATTTCTGATTAAAACGTTGAGAACGCAGCAGGCTGTTTCACTTTTGCTTGATGCATCCACAGAGTAGGCTTTGCAATTTTGATACACTAAAGTAGAAGCAACATAATTTCATTTTTCATTAGGCTCTTCTGTTGAACACATCAAAAGTTCAAGTGTGAACTATTTTCTTTTTTCTTTAATTTTTTACCCGCATTTACTCTAATCGACAAGCCGCAAATTCTGCTGGAATTAAGAATGTCCAAAAAACTTAGGGATGACTTAAAGTTCTATTATTCGCTTGGATATCAGTCATATTTTGAAGTTTTGCTATAAAAAGGAAAGCGTTGGCCCTAATATCTATTATTTGAACATTTGCCATTAGAGCACAGATTTCCAAGTGCTCCAAAAAACTAATTCTAGATTTGTTTCTAATTAACTTTTTTCTTTTAATTATACCCTTGCAGAGGGTATTATAAAATTGTGCGGATGTTTGTAACGTATTCATTGAAGCATCTCCGACCATATAAATTATACATTTTCTTGATCAGCATGACGAGCTGAGTTTTGAAGCTATCCTCACCAAAATTTGCACGAAGTCTTTTGGTACAAATACGCTGCATATTTGTCGGAACCGGCCGGATCGGATGGCTATAGCATATAGCTGCCATAGGAACGATCGGTCAAAAAACTAGTCTTAGTGAGAAAAACTTTTTGTTTTTAATGAAAACGCCTCCAAAGTACGTATTTCTTAGTTTACTATCCTTTCCCATGATTTCATTAAGTTTGGTCGAAATCGGATGACTATAGCATATAGCTCCCATAAGAGCGATCGGTCGGAAAAACTATTTCTAGTGTGAAAAACTTTTTTTGTTTTTTATGAAAACGTCCTTTTTATTGGCATACTGTTATTTTATATACTTTTAACACATTTCTACAAAGTTTTATCAAAATCGAATCACTATAACGTATAGCTGCAGTATGAATGATCGATCGTAAAAGAAGTTCTAGTGAGAACAACTTTTTATACCATTGCAGAGGGTATTATAAAATTGTCCGGATGTTTCTAACGCATAGAAGGAAGCATCTCCGACCACATAAAGTATATATGTTCTTGATCAGCACGACGAGCTGAGTTGATTTAGCCCTGTCCGTCTGTCCGTCTGTTTCTATGCTATCTCCTCCGTCAGTTTTAAAGCTATCCTCACCAAACTTTGCACGAAGTCTTTTGGTACAAATACGCTGCACATTTGTCGGAACCGGCCGGATCGGATGACTATAGCATATAGCTGCCATAGGAACGATCGGTTGAAAAACTAGTCTTAAAGAGAAAAACTTTTTTGTTTTTAATGGAAACGCCTCCAAACTGTGTATTTCTTAGTTTACTATCTTTTCCCATGATTTCACCAAGTTTGGTCGAAATCGGATGACTATAGCATATAGCTGCCATTGGAACGATCGGTCGAAAAACTAGTTCTAGTGAGAAAAGCTTTTTTGTTTTCAATGGAATCGCCTCCAGACTTCGTATTTCTTAGTTTGCCAAGGTCTTCCATGATTCCACTAAGTTTGGTCGAAATCGGACATCTATATAGTATAGCTGTCATATAAAAGTATAATCAGAAAAGTAGTCTTTGTTAGGAAAACTTTTTTGTTTCCAATAGAAATGTCCTTAAAATGGCATTTCTTTATTTTAGATACTTTCACACAATTCTACAAAGCTATGTCAAAATCGGGTGACTATATCATATAGCTGTCATAGGAACGATCGGTCGAAAAACTAGTTTTAGTGAGAAAAACTTTTATGTTTTCAATTGAATCACCTCCAAACTTCGTATTTCTTAAATTGCTATGGTTTTCCACGATTCCACTAAGTTTGGTCGAAATCGGACATCTATATAGTATAGCTGTCATATAAAAGTAAGGTTAGAAAAGTAGTCTTTGTTAGGAAAACTTTTTTGTTTTCAATGGAAATGTCCTTAAAATGGCATTTCATTAATTAAAATCGGATGAGTATATCATAAAAGCTATGCTGATTTTACCATATGAATGAACAGTGTAAAAGTGGTCTTTGTTAGAAGTACTTTTCCTTGTCAACAAAAACGTTTACAAATTTGCCATTTATTAATTTTAAATGCTTCCAACTAATTTGGCCAAGTTTGATCAAAATCTTGCGACTATGTCGTATTTGATCATTGGCAATGGCCAAAAATTCAATAAATGTGTAAGAGAGAGAGGCTATAAAATGAGGGGTGCGAATGGTGGGCGCGAGAGGATGGAAACTGAGAGGCTATACAAATATAAAATTCATTCAGAGAACGATATTTGCCCGTCCTTTTTTTATGACTAGGTAACAAACTCCAAAAACCCAAAAAATGACTAAAGCCGTTACAAAGATGGAATTCACTTGACTTCTGTGTTTCAGGCACCAAAAGATCGCGCTGTAACGGCGAAACTACGTCATTGCGGTCGCGAACTGTTGCGTCGAATCTCCCTGATTTTTAGAAAAAAGGGTTGAGCTGGGTCAATTTTACAGCACAAGTGCGCAATACTGCTATTTTTGTATCATGAAACCGGATAAATCTGCATTTGCTTTCATTTTTGGGTTTTCTTGTCCCTGTTTTTATGACTCTACTCTATGAAAAAACACAATTTGCGGAATTGCGTCATTAATGGGATCGCCTCCAAATTTCGTAATTAACAGTGTATTATGCTTTTCCATGATTTCACCAAGTTTGGTCGAAATTAGACATCTATATAGTATAGATCCCATAGAAAAGTAAGGTCCAAAAAGTAGTCTTAGTAAGAAAAAACTTTTTTGTTTGCAATGGAAGCTGTAAGGGTATACAAAACTTCGGCCTAGCCGAAGTTAACTTTCCCCTATTTTTTTAATTGTAACGAACCTTTTAGTCTGCCGGCTTCTGCTCAGGGCAGTCGTGGATCGCTCCAACAAATTTATAAATGTGGAATTGGTATTGGAATGAGAAGACAGTTTTGATTTCGTTTTCTTGCCGGTTTATTGTCCTTAGAATCCTAACTGACAACTACGGATTGCTTACAGTACTAGGGCTTAGCTTACGGCGTACACGCTAACCTACATTACGGTTGGCTCGACTAGTTTGCCTACAGACACCGCCGGCACCACGAATCGCCCTGACACGTTGGCAAAGTCGCAGAACTCGTCGGCTCTCGCTTTAGGAACCGCACAGCTCCTTTCTGGTAGGTGGAGGTTTTCCTGTCTGAATTTATACCCTTCCGCCGACACTCGTGACCCTTGTTCGACTCGATGGTTAACTTTCAGTCATCCAGCACTCACACTGCAAATTTTCCGGTATGGCTCCGTGGTTCCTGGGCATCCCTGGATGTAATCCTGGCTTGCCTTTACTCATGTTTGCTATGATTTTCCATGATTGCACTAAGCTTGGTCGAAATCGGAAATTCCACAGAAAAGTAAGGTTCGAAAAGTAATCTTATTTAGAAAAACACACTGCATGGGTACACAAAACTTTGGCCGAGCCGAATTTAACTTTCTCCTATGTTTCTTTATAAAATCAAAGTTAAGTCCTATATAGGTTAGGTTGAGATGGCTAGAGACCAGGGGCGTAACCAGAATTTTTCAGGGGGGCTTTAGAAAATTTTCCTTTAGTCGCTTCTTCCCTACTTCGTCTAGTATTCTGCATGAAAATATAAATTCAGTAGGGGGGTTTAACCCCCAAAACCCCCCATGCTACGCCACTGCTAGGGACAATAAATTGTCCATATACTTAGGCCAAGAAAGGCCCATTGCGATACCATTTATTCCCTATTTAAGCCAGAAGGGGTTCCTTCCGATTGAACCATTTTGAGGTCGGTAAAAACAATTAGTAGAAACGGAATCTCTATCTTAGATCTTCCAGAGAGGATGAGTAAAAAGGGGTGACAAAGTGATTTGAGTCTCTTTCTACCAAGTGCTGGTCAGTTGCATAGAAGATGAATTAGTGTTTCTTACTCTTCCTTTCACCTGCAGCTTCTAGAGAAGTCGTTGTGAAAGACGCCCAACATGTGACCCGTTAGGGCTCTGACTAGAAGTGAGATGTTTCCTTTGATTTGACGTAAAAGGATATGGGTACGTTTAAGGTTGAACGTGGGCCACGCGACCCTAGCTACAGCGCAAACCGAAAGCTTATTTCATTGAATTATTTATATTGAAGTCAGGCGCCAGCTTTCATTGTTTATGATTGGTTTATACGTGTTGAATCGTGATTTTTCTCTGAAAGGAGCTAAATGGTAGTGCCCTGTCTAGCTAGTTTGTAGGCGGACTTGTTTCCCTCAATGTTGCGGTGTCCGGGCACCCAGATGTGAGGGATACAGAGATACCGAGCGATCGCATTGGAGGATATACAGCATTTCGTAAGCGTCTTGGCGTTATTACTATAAGATTTAAGCGCCCTTGACTGCTGAGAAAATATATATGTTGTTCCCTTCTACGATCCTGAGTACGCTAAGGTACTTGGCGGCCTCCTGGATGGCCCCCAAGTTAGCTTGAAATTCGTATATTTCCATGTCTAGGTCGGTGGAGAAAGCGTTCACTCCTACTTTGCTATCGAGCTTAAATCATCCGTCCTATTTAAATACTATCAAATTTATTAAATATCAGGCAATATAAGCTTTGTCAGGGATTTGGGTTATTTCAAGTATTACCTTTCAAGCTTAAGACCTCGAAACATTTCCAGTATATATTTTTTTTATTATAACCCAGCGTATGCGTAATATTTGGACTATTTTCACCAATTAAATTTTGCCTTTATTGCGCCCAAGATTTCATATGAATTATGTGTGAACTGTAAAACAAAAACAGCAACGGCAACAAAAAACCAACCAACAGCAAGAAAGAAATCTGCCTCTGGCAGTTTATTAGTAATATAAGAAAAACTAGGCTCGCCCTGTGGTCGAAATACGACCATCGAACACGTTAACAATTAACATTTGCTTGACTTCCCAGAAAGCTATAAGCAGCGTTTCTTTCTTTCCTGGATCTTTTGTTAAAGTTTTGGTAAAGTGTAAGTCTCACAACAATGTTCAATCCATTTCTTTAATTTTGAAGCCGACAGCCTGGGAAATGTTGCTTGGGGATGGCTCCAAAGAAAGTGTGAAGAGACAAAATATATTTTTTGATATTGATTATTTTCGCACTAATTTGTTTAGTCAATTGAATTTAGTGCCATCAGCATGTCACCGTATCTTTAATTCGCTATAAAACAATAAATAATTGCCATACAATTTTTTGTTTTGCTCTTAGTACTCATTCCAACATTACTATGCTAGAAAGGAAGACGAACATATCAATAGGATTAGCAAAATAACAAATTTTTTAACAATATTAATTTTTTTTACGCTCCGAAATACATTTTATTAGCAGCACTTGCCTCGCACAAAAATTTCTTGTCAAGTTCCGTTAGACCAGAAACTTTAAATCTGCTTAAAACCAAAACAAAATATGCGTATAAGCTTTTTCCCGTTGATCGTCTCTTCACAGGGAGAGCGTACTGAGAGCCACTCTCTCTGTTTACAAATGTCAAATTACAACTAAGCACAGCTCACAGAGATTGTTGGCCTGTTGAAACAAAAACAATGCGTTGGTCTGCTCAGCTATCTGTGTGAAGTTTGTGTGTATTGGTACAACTTTTAATTCGTTATAAAACAATGAATAATTGCAGTTAATTTTTTTTTGCAATGGCGAGGACTAAATACTCATACGAATGGTATAAATTTTGGGTTAATTTAATTTGTTTTACTATGCTAAAAAGGGGGCTGTACATTCGTATGAAAAAATCTAAGCGTATTTATATATAGATGTTCGTGTTTGGCGTCTCGAGACGAGCCGGCATTGTTCGTGTTCTGTTTACGTAGTAATCTGTTGCAGATGTTGTTGTTGGTTTTTTGGTTTGGCCCCATGGCCATGATAATTTAGATGCGGTTGTTGTGATAACAACAATACACAAGCACACAAACGCGCTTGCGCGAACAAGTTCGATGTTCGATTTACTAGTTGAGACTGGCAGTAAGTTTTTTGAATGAAAGAAAAAACACTCTGCATATTTTTATACCCTTGCAGAGGGTATTATAAAATTGTGCGGATGTTTGTAACGCATTGAAGGAAGCATCTCCGACCACATTAGCTATATATATTCTTGATCAGCATGACGAGCTAAGTTGATTTAGTCCTGTCCGTCTGTCTGTCCGTCCGTCTGTCCGTCTGTCTGTTTCTATGCTATCTCCTCAGTCAGTTTTAAAGCTATCCTCAACAAACTTTGCACAAAGTCTTTTGGTACATATACGCTGCACATTTGTCGGAACCGGGCGGATCGGATGACAATAGCATATAGCTGTCATAGGCACGATCGGTCGAAAAACTAGTTCTAGTGAGAAAAACTTTTTTGTTTCTAATGAAAACGTCCTTTTTATAGGCATATTCATATTTTATATACTTTAACACATTTCTTAAAGTTTTATCAAAATCGGATGACTATAGCATATAGCAGAAGTATGAATGACCGGTCGCAAAAGAAGTTCTAGTGAGAAAAACTTTTTAGTTTTAAATGGGATCGCCTCCAAATTTCGTAATAAACAGCCCTCTAGTACTGATGGTGGCGATTGGCCATGCTGGAACTACCTACTCGGCTGGTTCCTACATGGGTACTTTCTTAAGTAGCCCTATGGTAAACGAACGCCGAACCACCAAAAAAATACAAATATTTATGGCCTGTATATTCTTTAACCCACCGCGAACCAGAGTAGAAGGGTACTTTCCTGATTAACCCTATGGTAAACGGACGCCGAACCAGTGTCCGAAAAAAATGAAAAGTAAAGCACAAAGCGTAAACGAATTTTCGATATTTTACTGTTGTCCACGCATTTTTCATTAAATAACAAAAACAAATGCAATGCTAGCACCGTTATTTTGTCTTCTAGCTTCCACGCGTTTTCTGCATTGCTGGAACATTCTTTGCTTTTGCCACTCACTTCAGATTGTGACAGCATTTGCAGTTGACGTACCACCAAGTGAAAAAAGTGAATTTCAGTGATTAATATAGTTAAAGTGAATAAATAACAGAATAAAACTATTTTAAAGGTAAGACAAGCACTTAAGCTAATAACAACAAACTTAAAATGTATAGCAAAAGGCATATGAGAAGGCTTAAAGAAGAACATAAAAAAAAATATTTATACATATTAAATAGTGTCGCGGCAAGCAAAGAGGAGAGTGAAAATGAAAATTTAGTTTGTGAATTAATTTAAATTTTTTATTTCCAGATGCAATTGCTTTGGACGGTGGAGTCGGATCTGCAGAAGACTAGCTGCGTAAGGCACTTCAGCTGCAGATGAAACGCTTCTTTAAAATAGCAATATAAGAAATAGCGTAAGAAATAATGAAACCGAAAATTTAGATATTAATAACATGGCCACCCATTTCAGCACCCATTTCATGGGTACCCAGTTTACAAGTTCGGCGATGTGGTGTAGTCCCCATGCAGGCGGACATTTCATACAAAAAAGGAAATGAAGCAAAGCATTGGTAAGGGTTTGTCGGGTAAGTACTGGTGGTCTGCTAGTGGGTATCGAGTTCGCTACTTACGAACTAGTGCCCAGAACTAGAGGGACATCATTCATCTGAACTTATTTTTCTTATCTCATTTTTACACTGTTATTATTTACCACAACTTACATTAAATGTACTATTTCAAATAATACAAGTTTTAAACACTTAATGTTGTAATTAATACATTTTTTTTTCTTTTTTTCAGATGCAATAAATTTGGTCGATGGGACTGGGTCAGCTGAGGACCAACTGCGAAAAGCCCCGCAGTTACAAAAGAAACGCCACTTTAAAAACAAATGCGTGAATAAAACTAAAAACTCAGAAAATAATTAATAAAATAACTATTTCATTAAATTTAAAATTAATGGGTTTTAATTAATTGGCTTTTCAGTTGCTCCATAAGCTTTAACTTTAGTCCTATTTTTGGGTACCCCTGTAGCTAGTTCTATTATGGGTACCTAGTCCTTTTATGAGTACCCCTGTAACTAGTTACCGGTAAACGAAGTGGTGGCGATTGACCCTATTTGCGGACATTTCATACAAAAAAAGAAATGAAGAAACGCATTGCTGGTTGCCTAGTAAGTACTTATCTCACCAGCCACGAACTAGTGCCCAGTACTGGAGGGAGTGTATTATGCTTTTCCATGATTTTACCAAGTTTGGTCGAAATCAGACATCCATAAAGTATAGATCCCATAGAAAAGTAAGGTCAAAAAGTAGACGTTAGTTAGAAAACCTTTTTTGTTTTCAATGGAAGCTGCAAGGGTAAACAAAACTTCGGCCGAGCCGAAGTTAACTTCCCCCTATTTTTTCTATTTAAATTTATGCATGAAAATGTTATAGTACCATTTAGAATAACAGCAATTATTTATTGTTTTTAACACTTTACAAAATTCCCCGCTTATTTTTGTTGGCGGTTTTTGCAGCGTGTGAGTGAGTGTGTGTATTATTTCTGGCCACACAAAACATAAGCTTACTGTTTATTTTTCATTTCAGCGACTTAGGGGGATGAGGGATGCTTTCATTCAACGCTTTTGCACCAGAAAATATATTCATTTATAAATATTTTACAATTGCATTTGATTTTTTTGAAATATGCGCTAATGTTTATTTGTTAATGCTCTACTAAAAAATGTGCAGGCTTAGCCAAAGCATCAGATGGTAATAAGAATTTGAAGGGCGGTCCAATTCCAACAGAAAGCGTCGTAGTCGTTCCTTATTCATTTCTTCATTGATATGAACGAAGAGTATATAGAAGAGATAGATTAAGGTGCACAGGAATAGGAGTATGGTCCAGGCATGCCATTTATCTAAAGAAACGAGAGAGAGAGAGAGAAAGGGTTATTCCATTGAATTCTAAAATTTTAACAGTTTTTTCTTTTACAGCCTTGTTCTCAATTGCACTTCTATAAAAACTTTGTGATTTCAAACCAGGGACCGTAAATAAAAGTTAGGGAAAAAAATTCAAACAATTTTTTCTTATCCAAAGGTTCTATATGTAAGGGGGAGGTACCAGTATTCATATATTTGAGCTGGCATGAAAATAGGGATACATTTTTACTTTCAATTTTTATCGAAAAAATTACTTACAATTAATTTTTTTAATTTTTAACAAATAAAAATTTTTCATAATTTTTATTTTTAATTTTTTTTAAATTAAAATTAAAATTAAGCTCAAATAACTTTTAGACCAAAAGACCTATAACCAATGTTTGTATATACATATGATCTATGGGTCCGTATGTATGTATGCATGAGTGCATATGTGTGTTTATGTGCTTGTGCTTTAAAATGGCATAGCCATTTAAGGGAGGCGGTGTTGCCAGTCAAGCGGGATTACTAAATTTCCTTCTTCATTAAATAGGACTCTTCAAAAGAATCTGACATGATCCTAAATTTTGTCTTGTTTTTGGAAATATTCTTCAAATATCGTCGAAAATCCTTTTTGATTACACAGGTTTACAAATATAGGCCAACTTTTGCAACAAAGAAAATAGAAAACGTTCATTAAGTATTTTCGGGCGCTAAACTCAAATCAATTGTCCGTTTTTCCTCAGCACTTCTGGTTCAAGAGGTATTTGCATTAACAAGCGTTTAACGAGGTTTGTTATCATTTGTTGACAGTTGACGCGCACCTGTACAAGATCTTAACTGTGAAAGATAAGACTGAATTATGTGGACCACTGTTGAACTGGGGAGTGAGTCGGTTGGGACTTCTGGCAAACGACTAACAATCAGCCTGTGGGAGGGTTCTTTGACTTTCACCCAACAACATCCACACTACAAAATTAATTAAGTCCCGAGCGCACTTTTTATTGCACAACTAAACAAATAATGGAAAACAGATAGATAGATAAATTGAAAAGAGTATACACCTGAATCGCACAAAATTGTACACTACTAAGATGTTAATGCAGTGTCGCTTCTTCACCCTCCCTACCAAATGATTTTCTATTAACGAGTTGATTTCAGAAAATCCCAAATATTTTCACAGCATCCTGTTACCCCGCTTTTACCTCACAAGGAAAATTAATAAAATTTAGAATCTCATTTCACTTAATTTTATTTAACAAAACTCAAAAAAAATATTTGCTTCATAATATGGGTTCGGTACCCAGTTGACAATCTTATTCTTAAAATAAAAATTATTCATTGCTTCATTAAATTTCAATATTTATCATAACAAAAAAATTATAAGCATAATAGAAAATATTATAATAATATAAAATTAGATTAAATAATGTTCTTCATGTTTAGAGTAAGAGTATGTGTGCATTTATTCTTTTTATTCAAAAATATGGTTTTTAATTTTGTGGCGTTTCTATTGAAATGCTTAGCATTGTATTTTAATTTGGTAAACGTCGCATGAGAAGCATGTCTTCGAAATAAGTTTTAAACAAATTAGTTTTTAAGAAGTGAACATATTCATGTGCATAGCATTGTACTGGGCGATCATGTGTTTGATTTAGGCTAAAAGAAATTATCGTTGTGCTTCTTCTTCAGCCACAATTCTTGAATATTTGCACAAATCACTCGAACAGTTTCACTGGTTCGCCACGGAAATGATAAGGCTTAAAACAAAAGTATATCTTGCAGACTTGTTATCAGCAAACCAAATGAGCGGAGAAGATGATGTGTGCAAATGAGTGAAACATTGCCAATATTGAGCTTTTTTATTTATTTTTTGTTTGTTTATTAAAATTCACTCAAAAATAAATATCACTTGCACTCATTATATTCTTAGCAGCTTTTGGTGGTTTATGGTGTGGAATCAAATAAATAAATTTTGGTTTTTATACACTCACCCATTTGCATCCTCCGAAGGCCTTCGTGGTTAGCGATGATGGTTTTAAATTGTTGCTTAGTTTTTGGACAGATAATATTGCATTATTTAGTTGAACCACACCGTGAGTTGATTCTCTTTTGATTTGGTTAAAGCTTTCAATACACTTTTCGCAAAAATAATTGAACAAAAATTAGATATGCCACAAAACAAAATTTAGAATTTATGCCAGGAAAAAATGAATATTATGCCACACAAAAAAAAATTGCTCTTAAAAAAATTAAATTTACTAAATTGTTCCTGAGCTGAAGTTATTTCTCTTTGCTCTTCATCCACACGTCTTTGTGTGGGTGAACTTGAGCCACTTTTTCGTTTTGGGTTTTTATGTACGACCGATGTACGCTTGATGTAACTTATGAAACCTCTCAATTATATGAACTCTTGGCATTTTCTCAGACACTTGAGCATTTTGTACACAATGGTAGGGTATTCTGCTGAGTTTTTAGCACTTTTCACTCGCACATGGTGATGAATTTGTGAAGCAAACTGCTGATCGATGAATATTGCTTTTCACTTTTGCACATTGATGGTGGATTAAATTTGATGACGATGATTAAAGCTGAGGATTTGTTGAGGAGCGTAGTTTCTTCTGCAATTTCTGGGGCTGCTTAGGTTAAGCGTCTGGCAGGTTAGACCACGACTGAGGCTAGCAATTGAGACACAAGCTCTCGTCTCTCTCACATCTCATGCGAGGAGGAATGGAAGTTTAAGCTTTTCTTGTGGTTTTCACTCAATGCTAGTCCAGCGAACAAAAAAAATCTGTGAAGATATGAGTGGGTGCAACTTAGCTTTTGCTAATTAAGCTGGGGGAGTTTTTATTTACCTGAGCTGCTGCTCCACAAATATTAAATGGTTTATTTGCAGGTCGAGTGTCTTTCCGAGAGAAACCCGTCTAATGGAAAGAAATCCAATTAGAATTACGAATTCTTTGGTCTCGAAAGAAAATAAAAACTTACGAGAGGATTTGTTTTGCTCTTATATAAAATAAGACAAAATAAATTTCACTGAAAGCCGGATGGCTAAGAAAAATTAACTTTTCTTCAAATTTGAAGGTTAGACTTTAATTTTTAGACTTTAAATGATGGATGATCACGTCTAGATGGGTGGATGGTTCAAGCGGAAAAGAACGTTCTAGGAAATGGGAAGTCGTTCAAAGCCTAGGTGAGCCAAAATTTGAGTTTGAGAGCTGTCAAATTTGACAGATGTAACTCACTCAAATAGGGGGAATTGACTTTACGCTACGTTACAACGTAACCTATTCTCGATAGAATTAGAAAGTCGTTATGATTTCAACTAACGTTGAGCCCAAGTTAATGAAATAAACGAAACGACTCAGCCGCTAATCATCTCCAATATAAATCTCAGCGTCAACAAGTATGCCAAGCAGAACTGTTCATTACAAAGTTTGGTTTTAGTTCTTAAGACAGCATTATTTTTTAATATAATATCAATTTTTTTCCAATTTTATGGACCAAGAACGATACACATTTTTCCTCTGTAATCATTTAATATGTTTAAATAAATTGGTTTAAAGTAAGCCCTGATTTTAATTTTCTATGGCCCTTATGCTATGTATGAGTTGGCAAAATAGTACGCAGTACCCTGCTGATCAAGTCATTGTGGAAAGGTCATTTTCTGCACTGAAATTAGTTCTTAGTGACTTGAGATGTAATTTATCTGCAGAATCACTCAGAAAAATTATGTTTGTCAAACTTAATAAACGATGACCTTAAACAATTGTGCGAACTTTATTATTTAATTTTAATCTTGTCCTTAAAAAATAGAAGCATTTATTTAATTGGCAACCAACTGGGGGTCTTACTACTTTAAGCCAGACACGCTCTTTCCGGGCCACAATGCAAAGTGTCTTGCTCAGCCATGGGCGGCCCAATAATTTAGCACTTTCCAGCAAACATTGTGAGACCAATATGGCTGATCTTGCTATATCGACTGTCCCTTTGTCCGTTTGTCAATCTATCTCCTCCCTCAGCTTAAAATATAACTAGACACATGGGCTTGTTTCTGTGCAGGCTGATCAATCATTGGCCTTAACAAAATAGCTAAAAATCAACCGTTTTTACTGAAATAAAATCTACAGTGGTAGACTGATGTAGATCTTTCGCTCTTTTTGTTTAAATTTTTTTTGAACTCAAACTACTAGAAGTCTACGAAAAATGAACTATATAAGAAAACTTTTTTTTTCGAACCAAAGTCTATGATGTAATGGGGGTACTGCGCTCGATCGGACCCAGAAAGCATCCGAGTGACATCATCTGAAGGTTTCTACAACAAGCCCTAAGTTTTTTGGCATTCATATTTTCTCATTCCTTACTACGTGAGAAATAATCGTGAACTAAGTACATCTGGCATGCTTCCATGTCCGACTAGGCGTGCGTATACATACTTACAGACCCATAGATCACATACATATATGTTAAAATATTTTTATAGGGCGTTTGGTTAAAAAGTTGAGTTTAATTTTTATTTTAATTTCTAATAATAAACATTTTTTAAATTATTTTTAATGTTTTTCCAAAAAAAAAATTTTAAGTTATTTTTTTTCTTTAAAAATTTAAAATAATAATTATTTCGTTATTTTTAAAAAAGTTTAATTTCTATTTGCAGTCCCTGTTTCAAACCGATTTGTTAACTGATGAACTCGAAAAAAAGCTGTCATCAAAATTGACAATATTTAGTCAAGAGCTCACTTAATCATAATTTTTCATCGATCGATGAAATACAATTAAATATACCGGCTAACCATTTTGTGGTTCAGGACGATATCTCTCTGACTAGACTGTACAATTCGGTAATCGAAAATGATTTAACTGAGAACGAAATAATGGAATGGACGTTTGGTAGTAACGAAAGAAGACTACTTTTTGAAATAGAACATGAAATAGCAAATGACGAGAGCATCGCGAATTAAGATGATCATATGGTAGAAGAGTGCAGAATCAGTATTGATAACGTGAAAGATTCCTTCAACGTCATGGTAGAATGGGATTTCAGAGAACTGGCAGAGAGCTTTCAAAAGCCCAGTCAGATAATAGATACCTTTCAGGCTGTTTGGTAGTGGTCTTAATTCTGCCAACATCTCTGCTACTGCTGCCGACCGCAAGGAACAGAGAAAAAAAGATAACAATATTTAGTATCCTACGGGTATTTTAAGTATCAAATCGTTCTTCATCTAGAAAAATACCAAGATGATATGATCGAGTTCATATATTTAGGAGTAAATAAAATCCTTTTGATATGGAAATAGTTATATTGGGGGGTGACACAGAAATCTTTCATTATTTTGGCGTCGGTTGGTTTGCAAATCTCTTAAAAAAATCAGTCGGTGCCACAGGACTTAAAAAGGTTTGATATTCTAAGTGGGAAAGAGAACTGGTCCAATTGGGTCTATGATAATTGTGCATCCCACCAAATAGGAGTGCATCACGCGCAAAGAAAATGTCCCTTATTTTAGTTTTGAATTAATTTGATGTTAAAATGAAATCTGTTAGTAGTGGTAAAAGTTTTATGATTAAAGTCGTGTTACCCACAATTATAATGAAAAATTTTCTAATTATGAAGCAAAACTTGTCAAGCCTTGGCACGTTTGTTGATGTTGGATTTCCCATGTAGCGCTAGTGAGGTAGATGGCGCCAGTGGCATGACGCTGGCGGATATGGCAGCCTTCGGTTAGTTTTCCCCGAATTATTATTCAAATGCAAATTTTAATATTAAAACAAATTAATTATGATACTCTTATGATGCAAATTATCCAAAAAAAGAATGTTATTAACATTTCTAAAACTATTTTTACCGGTCAAAACTGTTTGGGTGGTGAATTTGGGAGGAGCCCAAAACACGAGAGGCTTGAAACCAACCGAAAAAGATTTCTGCGGCACCTAAGAATTGGTTTTCGGTTGGAATGCGGTTGGAAGAGGTTTTTGGGTACAATCGAGGTGGAGGGGGATATTTGATACCATAATTAATATTTTTGCAGATGAAGGCCGATTTAATCTTTTTTTTCTGTGTCAGAATCAGAAAAAAAGCCCCTTTTCCCGATGCTCAAGTACGCAAACCAAACACACACTGCAAGTATTTGTTGTTGCAGTCGTCTCTGCCGCGCACAAGGCTGATTTGTTGTTGTTTTGCTTCGAAGCGAGGCAATTGCACTTGCGTGGCGCCCGTTGCTCCAAAAAACTCTCGGGCGTGATATAAGCAAGGGCTTGCCTACAGCTGCTTTAAATCCCTCTTTTAAGTGTGTTTTAAGCTTACCTATGGTCTGTAGTATGAGTTGAGGCCATGTATGGACAGATATAAATGTTGGCAGTGCGGAAGAGGCTACCAGCTGATTGGATTCATTGGATTCAGGCTCAGCAGGCGTCTCCAACTCTTGCTCTTGACTACCAGCTGTCATTTGAATAAACTTTTGTGACACAAACTCCTTGACTTCATTCTCCTGCTCCTGCTTCTGAGTTTGGGTTTTTAGAAAATCCTGTGAAAGTTTGCTTTCTTCTTTGTTTCCCATATTTTTCTGTTGCATTAACTTTTGTCTAGCTTTTTCATCACTTTCCACATCTTTGGACAATTTATCGGCTGTCATTTGTATTAGCTTTTGTTTCAGCTCCTGCTTTAGAGTCAATTTTCTGGATGCCATTTTTATACGCGTTTTTCGCTCAAAACTCCCGACTTCATTACTTGAAGAAGACTCAATTGGAGAGCTTTCGCTGCACTGTTTTTTTTTAGCCAACTTTTTTTCAGTATTCAGCTTATTCTCAACGTCGCCATGCATTTTCTTTGGTTTACCCTCTCTGTCTTTTTGGGTCAACTTCTTTTTCTTCACCTTACGTTTTCTTTCAGGATCTTCTGCCAATTGCTTAGACAATTGATATAGATTTTTAGTACCCGACATGGCCGTACGCTCTTGCAGTGTGGGCAACTTGGGTTCGGCCCTCAAATGGCGTTCCTCTACGCTGGCTACGTTTTTAGAGCTTTGGTGTCCGTTAGCCGCGATCTTAACCTGGCTGGCATACACCGACGATAAACTATGGAAAAATATGGTAAGTTAAGTCCCCATAAACCTGCTAAAACTTACGACTCTGCCACAAATGTTTGATTTCGGTATAGTTCCACCACACTGGGCTTCAGCAGCTGCCGTCTATTGATTGGCATTCTGATAAAAAGTTCATTTGACGGGCAGAATTGTTACTTATTGCGTTTTCTAGATAGAAAATATAGTTTAACTTGTTCTAACGATCCTATTTGAAACACCAAAGTGTTAAGTAAAATTTCACAGGTTGCTTGGCTTTGACTTGGTTTTTGTTGGTCAACTAGTTGGCCCTGGCGCAGGCATTTTGCCCATTCTGTGATCTCTCCTACTGCTTGTCGTCCCTTGCTGCTGTCTCGCTCATCAAAGCGACGACTAGTTCCTGGGGCAACATTAGCAAAGCGAAGCGTACGAATGCTGCTGCTGCTGGGCAGGTGGGGTGGAAGGCCGGGGCCCAGGGGCATTTTTTCACGCAGCCACGCTTTTTATACATAGTAACGAATAGTAAATAAATAAGTTTAAAGGGTATAATGAGTTAAGGCGAATGTAGGTGCCTATATATCAAAGAGGGTCATCGCACAGCCTCAGCAGCTTCCGCATCTCCTTTGAGTCAGGCGCCCGCCACTCTGTTTATAAGCCTTTGTACATAGGCACTTCTACATTGAGAGAAACCAGTAAGTGGACAAAAATTAATTTCTTAACAATCCACACTGGGCCAAATCGCCAAATATTTAGCATAATGTCAAAAAATTTAAGAAACCAAAAACCAATTTTTTTTTTTTTGTGGGGGAACAAAAAAAAATATAAAAAAAAAATTTTATTTATTTATTTATTTATTTATGTACAGCGAGGTTAGAGTTACAAACATTTAACCTAGCTTATAATGAATAGCACTGGCTACAATGGCCTTCGGCTATATTATTCTAAATAAGATTTTTCTTTGAACAAAATAATAATAATAGCAAAATAACAGAATATGACTTAAGATCCAAATTAATTTTAATCAGATTATAACAATTTTGTATAATACAAGTTTTTTTTTTTTTTTTTTTTTTTTTTTTTAAATTAGGTGATATAAATTTGTTTCTTTTAAATATTTTATAATTTGTTCTATTTCAGTTTTTGAAGGGTTAGCAAGTAATAATATTGGGTTATCGTTGGAAAAAATTTGTTTGCGAATGTTTCTTAATTGTGGGGATGGGCAATCTTTAAGTATATGTTCAATTGTTATCCTGGCATTGTTTTGACAGTTGGTACAGATGTTTGATTTGTTGGGATCGAGATAATGTTGGTGGGTTAATTTCGTATGTCCTAGTCTTAGTCTGATTATTTTTGTTTGGTTAATTCTAGATGTAATGTTTTGGTCTAATTTTTTGGTGAATTGGTCAGCAGTTATTTTATTTGGATTGACTGATTGATACCACGTCGATGTGTGTTCCAGATGCATTAATTTTTCTTTTAACATGTTTACCTTTAAATGTTTGTTAATGTCTGAGAAATTGTTGTTATGTGTGAACCTAAGGGGCAGTATTGAAGCAGATTTCGCTTCTTGGTCAGCTAGTTCATTTCCTCTAATGTTTTTATGACCTGGGATCCAAAGAAGTTTTATTTTTGGGTAAAATTGCATAAGTTGGGATCTAATTATAGACTCATAATAGTTGAAGTTGTCTGTATTTGCTATAGCTTGAAGTGAAGATAAGGAGTCGGAACATATTACGTATCTACCCCGTTTATTTTTAATGATTTGTATTGCTTCATAAATAGCAATGATTTCAGCAGAGTAAATTGAAGAGAAGTTTTGTAGTAGGCCTACTTTTAAAGTGTTGTTTTCAGTTGTTATTGCATAAGAGGTACTATGAATTGTTTTCGATCCGTCGGTGTACAAAAAGATGTAATTATTTAAGTTGTTTTTTATGTAAAGAAAGTGCTGCTGGTATATAGAGTCGGGGGTATTATTCTTGTCTAGCTTAGTAAGTTCAGTATTTATTGTTTCGGTTTGAAATTTATCGAATGGTTTTTTAGTTTTTATGTCCGATTTTAATGAAAGGCTTATGCTTTGTTTAGTACAATGTTGTATAGAAAAAGTTATTGCTGAAGGTATTTTATTATTGAAATTCTGTCTATTTTGAATAGATTTGGAAATTTTGTGAAGGGGTGAGTTGTTGGCGAAGGATAGGTTTTTAATTAACTTAGCTTGTAAGAAGTCTCGTCGATCTGCCACTGTGTTGATATTAGCTTCCATCAAAAGATTTGTAATCGGGGTAGTTCTAAATGCTCCCAAAGCGGTCCTTACGGCACAGTTTAGGATAGTTTGAACTTTTTTAAGGTAAGTTCTTGAAGAATTACCGTAGAATGCTAGCCCGTAGTCAATCTTCGAAATTATTAATGCTTTTGTAATTGATATTAATGTATGTGTATTACAGTTAAATCTATTACTAGAAAGACATTTTATTATGTTTAGCTTTTTGGAAAGAGAACTGATTAGGTCGTCTATGTGTCTAGTCCATCTATATTTTGAATCAAAAGTAAGTCCAAGTATTTTCATAAAGTCAACTTTCGTTATGCTTAGGTTTTGCGTTGAGATCGAGCATTGACAGTTGTGTTTGCGACATATATGTAAGTGCTTGCATTTATCAAGTGATAATGATGAACCTGAAAAGGAACACCATTCATCAATTTTTCGGAATAGATCATCGAGACAAACATTTTCTTGGGTTTGGGTTTTATTGAATTTAACAATAATATGAAAATCATCTGCATAGGCAGCGAAAGTCAGATTTCTTTGGATGGTAATAAGATTTGCAAGCTTGTTATAGGCGATCAAAAACAGTATTACCGAAATCGGAGATCCCTGAGGGATTCCGTTATGTAGTGGAAAAGTATTGGAAATATTGTCTGAGACTCTACATTTTATTTTTCTTTTAGTCATAAAATTGATTATGTAGTTTAATATTCTTGGGCCAATGTTCCATTCTTGTAGCTGTGTTGTTATTGCATGTACTCCAATTTTATCAAAGGCTTTGCTAAAGTCTAATGATAGAATTGATGTATGTTGCCTATGGGATAGTGCATCTGTTATCAGATGATCTAGATACGCTAGATTGTCTGTAACTGATTTACCACGTTTGAAACCTACTTGATTTGTGTGTATATATTTGTTTGTGGTAACAAACCACCATAACCTTTTGGCTATAATTTTGTCCAAAACTTTAGCAAAACAAGAGTTCAAAGATATTGGACGGTACGAACTTATTGATGTTTTAATGGAGTTGGGCTTAGCTATTGGAATGACTAGGCTTGTTTTATAAGTTTGGGGTATATAATTATTGAGTATATTATTGTAATGGTCTAGTATTCTATGTTTAACGGATGGGGATGTGTTTGCGATCATCGGATAGGAAATTCGGTCTATACCAGGAGTATGTCCCTTTAAGCTGGAGAGTGCGGAGTAAAGTTCTATTAAAGATATATCTGATTCTATTTGTTGTGCTGTTTGTGATATGGCAGAGTTTTGGTTAGATGAAATTGCGTATTTGTTACTAATAAATAATGGTGGGAAATTCGAGTCTTTGGATTGATCGGACCAAAATTCGGCAAACGAATTTGCAATGGAGAGGTTGTCGGATATTGTAAGCGAAGTGTCAGGATGTATTATTGTATGAATATGTTTCATATTATTAAGTCCGCAGAAGCGTCTTATATTTGACCAAGTTTGGTTCGTTTTTGTAAGTGGTTGAATTTCAGAAGTAAAAGAATTAAGTGCTTTATTTTTAGCAGATTTAAGTTCTCTTTTGAACTTCGCTGCTGCTTTTCGAAAATTTATTATATTTGTGGTTGTTATCCGTTTTTTTAGTTGGTTCCAAGCTTGTTTCTTTTCGTTGCGTAGAGTCTGTAGGTCCCTGTTCCACCAAGGGACATTCTTGGCATGATGGTTTACTGACGTTTGTGGTATAGTTAGATGGGCACTTTGCAATATTATTTTATTGAGATTGGCTGCTTCTTTATTTATATTGCTTGAGGGAGAACATTTCGTATTGAAATGATTAGTTTTTATTTCAAAAGTATCCCATTTGGCTAAGCTAATCTTAAAAATTGGCTTATTCTGTATTTTGTTTTGTAAGTTATTATTAAATAATGTAATGAGAATAGGAAAATGATCGCTTCCGTGGAGGTCATCTATGACTTTCCAGTTCGCGAAGTGAAATAAGTCTGGGGAGCAAAATGATAAGTCAATATGGGTATAAGTATTGTGTGTGGTAAAGTGCGTGGGAGATTTGTCATTTAATAGTATGAAGTTCGTGTTATTTAGGAATTTTGTCATAACGTTACCTCTTGCGTTATTTCTTGGGGAGCCCCAAAGTTTACTCCAACTATTGAAATCGCCTAATATGAGTGAGTTTGAGTTAAGGTTAAGGACATTGTTTAAGTTGCTTTCATTGAAATTTTGATTTGGTGCAATGTATGCAGAAATTATTTTAAATTTTTTAACTGACTCAATTTCAATAGCAGTTGCATCGAAGTCATAAGGTAAATGTATTTCATTTGATTGAATTGATTTGTGAATCAAAATTGCTGCACCCCCAAAGCTGGGTGAATAGTTATTTGAGAAGAGTGAAAAATTAACGGGTATGGGTATATTGTGTGTATTAAATAAGTGAGTTTCTTGTAATGCAATTATGTGTGGTTTGTATTGTTTTATAATAATTTGTAGTTCGCTGTAGTTGTTAGTGTAACCGCGGATGTTCCACTGTATTATGTTAAGAGGCATAATTGTATATTTGATTTGGAGATTAACTATGTCGAGTTTCAGAGTGGGACTTACTACAGTGAACTGTGGGTTGTATATATCTTGTAGTCCCCGGTTGACTGACTGAGGAACCGATCCCCTCAAAATGTTTGAAAGGATAAGGCTCCACAGTCAGCCAACCGGGGACATGGCTTGAGATTGGTCGCAAATTATTGGTATTCCATGGTATCGGAACTGTCTTCAGTCCCTACAATGGTGTTAATGTTGTTGCTCTTGGCTTTTGATTTTAGTTGTCTAAGTGCTTTTTTAGAGGTTGTACGGGGTAATACTTGCACTTGTGATTTGGTAATTAAATTCTGGCTTAACTTAGCACTTAAGGATGTGCTGGGCTGGGTAATTGCTGTAAGGTCCTCGATGTCCTCGTAGCTAAGTATGTTGCGAGCTGTGTTGTTAGCGCTTAAGATGGTTGTTGACTTAGATTTGGATACCGGTTGAGGCATCTTTGTTGCGTTGTCGGTTGGAGTCATCTTGGTTAAGTTGGTGTCTGGGGTAGACATCTTGGTTACGTTGGCGAATGTTTGGAGACCAAGTTGATGGTTTTGGTTATACATTTCGTATGCCGTCTTGTTGTCTACCTTGTGAGTTGTTTTGATGGCGATTATTTCCTGTTGTTTCAAGTAAATTGGGCATTTTTTGTCGATAGAAGAGTGCGAGTTGCTTGGCAATTTGTTTACGCTGCAATTGATGCATCCAATGCTGTTTGTGCAAGATTCGTTTTCCTCCTCGTTTACGTGATGCTGGGAGCCGCAGTTAGAGCAGGTTTTTTCATTTTTACACACTTTGAATGTATGTCCAAATCGGAAGCAATTGTTGCAGCGAAGTGGAGTTGGAATGTACTGACGAACGTTTGTCTTCTCGTAGCCGATCATGATGTGGTTCGGAAGAGTTGTGGAGGCGAATGTTAGAATATGTAGTCCAGTTTCGCACAGGCTTCCATTTATTTTTTTCATTATTTTCTTAACCAGCGTGACGTTCTGGCTTTCCAGCTCGGACTGAATCTCATTTTCTGGTATGTCTCGCAGATCGTTTGAGTAAATAACTCCCTTGCTGTAGTTGAGTGATAGATGTTCCGTGGCGATAACAGGCATGTTGTCGGTGAAATGGGTCATCTTCAGGAGTT
Organism: Lordiphosa collinella; assembly: GCA_018904265.1. Taxonomy (NCBI): domain Eukaryota; kingdom Metazoa; phylum Arthropoda; class Insecta; order Diptera; family Drosophilidae; genus Lordiphosa; species Lordiphosa collinella. Next base: position 95,607 of record JAEIFV010000679.1, read on the forward strand.
TGTTGGCTTGTTGAAGGTTTTTTGTTTTTATAAGTAAATCACCGCTTCGCAATCGCTTGCAGGAGTCTACCTCGCCGCCACAGTTGTAGTCAATAATTTTTTTAACGGCAAATGGTGATAGCTTAAATTGTTTTTCATTTTCGTCGGCACGAGATATCACTATGTATTTTGGTCCAGGTGAGTTCAATGTTTTAACTTGGCTTTGGGTCAGAAAAACCGGCCCACTTGCCTTTTGGGGATCAGGGGGGTCACCCTCACCCATATTTAGTCTTAAGAAAGACTGTTTGTCGAAGACTTTTAATTTTTTTCTTTATTTTAAATAAACAGTTAGATCAAAATCAAGATAAGAGCACCGCAATCTGTCGCGGAGGCTCAAGAAACAAAAGGGAGAGTGAAAAAACACTGATAAGAACAGACGATGCGTAGGTTTGCTGTATGCGACTGTTCACGTTGAGTGCTGGTTCTTGGCGATTCGGCCCAGAGTGCAAATTATATAAAAATACACTCAGAATAAATTGCAATTTTTTCAAGATGCATTATTTTTCAGCATTATCTTACCTAGTTGCAAATGGTATAGATCAACTTTTACATTGACAGAAAATTTGATTTTGTAAACCCCCCACCATAGACTTGGTTCAGAAATCGTGGAACATATATACGTTAATCTTTGAATTTGCCACCCAACATATCATATTATACTTTTAGGGGCATTCATGTTTAAGAACACCCTAAGATGTAAGCACACTCAATAGAAAATTCTAGATTATTGATGTTTACTATTGCTGGGTTTATACTGCGTCACAGAGTGTCACAGATTAGTTTCACAGTGTCAAATTCACATGGAGCTGTGAGACTGTGACAATAAAATGTGACACCCTCTGACGCAGTATAAGCCCAGCATTAGAAATAATTCGTCATACAGTAAACTAAAACATTTTCCCAACGTTTTTTTATCCGGGAAATTAAATAAGCTTCAATATATACTTATAAAACATACCTGTTAAATAATGATTATTAATTGTAGTCATTATTAATTAGATTATTTTTGTTTAAAAGTTGAATTAATGATTAAATTGCGATTATTTTCGGTTTCACACAATTATTTAATGATTACGATTAGAAATAATCAAAAATAATGGAAAATTACCATAAATTATTAAAAACAATTGAAAATAATGGAAAATAATGGAAAATAATCGTTTCCATTGTTTTCAATTATTTCGACTATTTGAGACTATTTTGAGAGAAACAAATTATTTTCAACATCACATTTGATAACAACAATGTTTCTTTACAAAAGTGCAAAGCTTTTGCAGCCACCCGCGCACTTTATGAAAAAAGAGTATAATGGTTGTGTACAAAAGCGAAAGTAAGCATCTCTGGCCCCATAATATATGTATATTCTTGATCTATCTGTTCATCTGAAAGAACACTAGCACTTCATACAAAATATGGAAAATCTGTGACAACTTATCATTGAGTTTAAGTTTGAAGTGGTTTTTGTTTAATTGAATTTTGTGAATTTTCTGTGTAATTGAAGTTTTGTATATTATCAATTGTGAATATAATACAATATTTGGTAAGTATTGAAAGTGAAACAGTTTAAAAAAACATATAAGCTAAATTAATGCCTATTAATAACAAGTGAACACGTTGTATTGCATTTCCAGTAGTCTGAGGTACAAAAACATTTTTAATTTAGGTAAAAATGTCTCAGTCCATTTTCGAGAGCGATTGCGATTTTTCAGCAGATGATGCTTTGGAAGATCCAGACTTCCTGCCTTCAACAAGCACGAGGAAAAGGCGCTTAATAGGGGGAGAGTCCCAAACATCGCACAAAAAAATTTGTTTGGAATCGCCAACTGATTTGCAACAGTTAATTTTTAAAAGCGATTTTTATGTGGATGTGGAAAAGGTTTGAACAACACACTTTTTATATACATATGTATATTTATTAATTTAATTTGTAGGTTTCAGATAAGACAACGTGCGCTAAGTGTGTTGTATGCAACCGTCAAATTAGATGGCGCGATGGAGTTTCGTCAAACTTCATAACACATTTGCGGGTTAAACATACCGATCTGTTCACGAAGTACAAAACTCTGAAGACCGGCAAAGTTTCTGGCCAAGCATCAGAGGTGTTGCAGCCATACACTTAATTTGCTTGCGTCAACGGACTTTGAAAAGATTCTAAAGACGAATCAGCCGCTGTATATCCAGCATAAGATTGTAATATGGAATTGTATTAAGTGTAAAAATTATTTTTGAAATTTTTTTTATTGTTCTTTTTCAGGCATTGGACAAATGCAATAGCCTGTGGAAAAAGTGCAGATGGCCAAAGTCATCTGAAATAATTGTGGAACATTTGGGATCTTCGTTGGTATTGCCCGTCGTTACGCATTGGAATTCGCTGTACGACGCGGTTAAAAAATTGTTGTCACATCAAGAGAAGCTTAACGAGCTTTGCGATAAACTGAGCTTGGTGTCTTTCAGACAAGGTGACATCCAGTACCTGAACATGTTCGCTTTGGTGATGGAACCAATTTCAAAGGCGCTGGATTTTCTTCAAGGAGAGAAAACCTAAACTATGGTAATATAAATTGTAATAGATATTAAAAAACATTTAGTTCTAATTCATTTTTTAATATCATTCAATATAGGCTACCTTATTCCGAGTTTAATGACGTTGAGCAATAGGTTGCAGAAACTATCTAAGAACGAGGAACTGCAATCTATATGCTCTGTCATACTAAAAGTTGATAAAAAATTACGAGAGCGGTTTAAGGACTATTTCTTGTTGACGGCAGAAGCACACACAGCAATTGCAGCTGCGGTGCTTACCCCGTGCATAAAATTGAAATGGGTGAAGGTTTTGCACAAACTGAACCCGGAGTGTAATGAAGAAAAAGTTCGGGATATTGTTTTGGACGCAATAGCCAATTTTTTTTCAAAGCACTCAACAACATTCAATTTTGACACGAGTGCAACAAGCAATAGTTGTCCTGACATTGCTCAAAACTTTGATTTTGACATTGATGGTGAGTAAATCTGTCTGTTTGTTTGAATTTGTAACAAATTTCAATCTTTTTTCTTTTGCAGATGAAAACGCAAGTCCATCTTCTCAAGATGAACTACGCACGACACAACGGTCTTTAATTTGCCATCAGCTCTTCAGCTATTTGAGTGATAATGCTAGCTCGGAAGATATATGGCTAAAATATGGCATTTTAAAAGAAGCGTCTATTGCTTTCAACACGCCTTTAACATCTTCGGCTCCTGTAGAGCGTCTGTTTTCATTTGCTGGTATTATAAACAGCCCTAGGCGCCAATCATTGTCTGATTTTTCATTCGAAAAATTAGTTTTAATGAAGGCAAACCCTTAATATTTTTAATGTTTGTGTTTAATTTAATTGTTATTAAATGTGATGCTGAAAATAATTTGTTTCTCTCAAAATAGTCTCAAATAGTCGAAATAATGGAAAATAATGGAAAATAATGGAAAATATTACAAACTATATGATCACTAAGACTATTTTCAAATTTTTTGATTATTTCATAAAAAGTATTTTCATAAATGTTCCATAAAACCGCTAAATAGCAGGTGTATTCCAAGCGATCATAAATAATCGCAAAATATGCAAAACAGGCAGACAGACGGACATGGCTAAATCGACTCGGCTGTTGATACTGATCAAGAATATATACTTTATAGGGTCTTAGGTGCTTTCTTCTGGCTTTTACGTATATATGCACAAGCTTAATAAATGCATAAATGGGACAATCGCTGAAGCAATTATATCTGAATCTAAAAGTCAAATACGCACATTATTTGCTATTATCATTTCGACATGCAGAAATTCCGATCTTGAGACGAATGAGGAGATGCATGACCAGGCTTTGCTCTTGATTGAAGACATGTTATGTTATGTGTGGCAGTTTATTTGTTAGGTTAGGATTGTCTGCGCCAGTTCGTGGAGTGAATGCTGCATTTAATAGAGAATTGAAGCGTGATCTTGAATATGATCGACATAATTTACCCAAATCAGCCCAAACGAATACCCCTGTTGAACCCTCAACAGAGGGAAGTCTATGATGCATTAATGAAGGTAATTCATGATGGAAATGGTGGCTTATTTTTCTTGGATGCCCCCAGTGAAACTGGGACGACATATCTCATGTCATTGATTTTGGTGCGAGAGCCGACATTGCGGTAGCAGTTGCTTCTTCTGGAGTTGCTTCAGCGTTATAATTGCCGTTATACCTTCAAACTATTGAACAACCGACATGCAACATTGCGAAACAGTCGGCAATGGCCAAAGTATTAGCATCGGCAAAAATCATCATTTGGGACGAGTGCACATAGCGCACAAGCGCGCATTGAAAGCAATTAAAAAATCTGAGCAATGACTTGAAATGTTTTGAAGGCGCAGTAATTCTACTGTCTGGCGATTTCCGCCAAACACTGCTAGACATTCCAAGATCGACGCCTGCCTATCAAATAAACTCTTGCCTCAAATCATCCAATCTGTGGAGCAATGTGAAGAAACTTCAGCTGTCATGAGAGTTGCATTGCAGAACGATCCATCTGCTCAAGATTTTTCGAAGCAATTGCTGAATAAAGGTAATGGTCGTGTCCCTGTCGATGAATCGATCTGATTGATTTTATTACCTCCGAATTTTTGCAATTTCGTCTCATCGAAAGACGAGCTCATTAAAAAATGTATTTCCGAACATCATTGCTAACCACAAAAATATTGAATGGTTGAATGAGCGAGCAATTTTAGCGGACGGGAGTGATGGTAGACTTCTGTGCTACAGTAATATAATCTTGGCTTAAGGTTAATTTATGCTCCTTGACTCTTTCCAGCAGTCATTGACTTAATACCGGGAAGTAGCTTTAGAATTTCAGAAGCTTAAGCCAAGAATATATGTATAAGTTAACACAATCAGCATTCCTCAGCAGCAGCAATCGCCAAAATGCAGCGCAAGCTCAACGTGACACTTCCGCCAAACCATCGACGGTTGTCAACCCCCCAACTCCGCTGCGTCAGCTCCAGACGCTCCACTACATCGTTGGGCAACTGAAACCCAATATCCTACACGAGGCGTAAGATCAGCACTTTTAGGGCATAGGGCTAGCTTAGCTCGTAAGCTTGTTTGTCACTTATCTTTAGTCTGATTCTGGCATATGAAATAAATGGCCACAGCTCATTGCTATGAAGCAATTAAATATTTGTCTTATTATTGGCGCATCGCGCAATAACCCGAAACTGATACTTCAGCCGCAGCAACGCGTCGGCGAACAAATAATCAACAAACTATTTAAAGTTAATTTATATGGGTTTTAGCGACCTGATTTTGATTTAAGTCAAAGTGGTTGTTAGCCCAGTCAAGGTTAAGGATTGATTATAATTTAAACATTATCAACGAAATCTACAAAAAAAATAGGAGAAAGTTAACTTCGGCTCGGCCGAAGTTTTGTATACCCTTGCAGCTTCCATTGAAAACAAAAAAGTTTTTCTAACTAAGACTACTTTTTGGACCTTACTTTTCTATCGGATCTATACTATATAGATATCTGATTTCGACCAAACTTGGTGAAATCTTGGAAAAGCATAATACACTGTTAATTACGAGGCGTTAATTTGGAGGCGATCCCATTTCAAACTAAAAAGTTTTTCTCACTAGAACTTCTTTTTCGACTGATCATTCATACTGCAGCTATATGCTATAGTTATCCGATTTTGATAAAACCTTGTAGAAATATGTTAAAGTATATGAAATAAGAATATGCCAATGATAAGGACGTTTTCATTAAAAACAAAAAAGTTTTTCTCACTAGAACTAGTTTTTCGACCGATCGTTCATATGGCAGCTATATGCTACAGTCATTCGATTTGAACCAAACTTAGTGAAATCATGGGAAAGGATAGTAAACTAAGAAAAACGTACTTTGGAGGCGTTTCCATTAAAAACAAAAAAGTTTTTCTCACTAAAACTAGTTTTCCAACCGATCGTTCCTATGGAAGCTATATGCTATAGTCATCCGATCCGGCCGGTTCCGACAAATGTGCAGCGTATATGTACCAGAAGACTTCGTGCAAAGTTTGGTGAGGATAGCTTTAAAACTGACGGAGGAGATAGCATAGAAACAGACAGACGGACAAGGCTAAATCAACTCAGCTCGTAATGCTGATCAAGAATATATATACTTTAGGTGGTCGGAGATGCTTCCTTTAATGCGTTACAAACATCCGCACAATTTTATAATACCCTCTGCAAGGGTATAAAAAGTGTACATATGGACTGTTTTGGATACTCAGACAGAATGATTCGATGGGCTCCCGGCAACATCTCATCAGTGAGTTTTGGCAAGAATAATTTGTACTTGTTTGTTGAATTTTTATTTTGTTTTAAGGATGTCTTGGGGTTGACTCTTTAAGTTATTTTGACTTCAACAAAGAACATTTTGTAATTAATAACAGACGTTGTGTTAAGACAAATGAATTTTCATTTGTCTGATATCTCATAAAAGTTTCCAATTTGGATGATTTTCAGCTTCGTTTGATCCATATCCTGTTCAAATGGATATCGAAATCATCCAATGGATATTTTTTTATATCCTTTTTTCTCCGTATTCAAAAATATTTTGAAATCAAGATTCTTTATCGATCCGCCAAGGGAATGGTAAAGATCGGACGAACGATAGTCGAGTAATAAGGAAAACAATCAATTATGGGCAGCACCGGTTGCAACAGTGATGGGCAGCACTTCACACGTTCAGAGTATATTATACTTTCTTACTTGTTTTCTAAGTAAATCGTTGAAAACTCCAGAATCATAACATCTGGGATCAAAACTTTGTGCAGTGATCAAGAAATTCCCTATTGGATGAAGAATTTTCATTCTCACCGTTCTTGTAACATCGAAAATTCTTGATCATTGTATTAATTTTTATACCCTTGCAAAGGGTATTATACAATTGTCCGGATGTTTGTAACGCATAGAAGGAAGCATTTCCGACCACATAAAGTATATATATTCTTGATCAGCACGACGAGCTGAGTTGATTTAGCCCTGTCCGTCTGTTTCTATGCTATCTCCTCCGTCAGTTTCAAAGCTATCCCCACCAAACTTTGCACGAAGTCTTTTGGTACAAATACGCTGCACATTTGTCGGAACCGGCCGGATCGGATGACTATAGCAAATAGCTGCCATAGGAACAATCGGTTGAAAAACTAGTCAAAGAGAAAAACTTTTCTGTTTTTAATGGAAATGCCTCCAAAAAACTTATTTCTTAGTTTACTATCCCTTCCTATGATTTCACTAAGCTTGGTCGAAATCGGAAGACTATAGCATATAGCTGCCATAGGAACGATCGGTCGAAAAACTAGTTCTAGTGAGAAAAACTTTTTTGTTTTTAATGAAAACGTCCTTATCATTGGCATACGCATATTTTATATTCTTTTACACAATTCTTCAAAGTTTGGTCGAAATCGGATGACTATAGCATATAGCTCCCATAGGAACGATCGGTCGAAAAACTAGTTTGAGTGAAGAAAACTTTTTTTTGTTTTTTAATGAAAACGTCCTTTTTATTGGCATACACTTATTTTATATACTTTGGACACATTTCTACAAAGTTTTATCAAAATCGGATGACTATAGCATATAGCTGCAGTATGAATGATCGGTCGAAAAAGAAGTTCTAGTGAGAAAAACTTTTTGTTTTAAAGCGGATTGCCTCCAAATTTCGTAATTAACAGTGTATTATGCTTTTCCATGATTTCACCAAGTTTAATCGAAATCAGACATCTTTATTGTATACATAGATCCCCTAGAAAAGTAATGTCCAAAAAGTAGTCTTAGAAAAGCTTTTTTGTTTTCAATGGAAGCTGCAAGGGTATACAAAACTTCGGCCGAGCCGAAGTTAACTTTCGCCTAGTTTTTATTTTTATACCCTTGCAGAGGGTATTACAAAATTGTGCGGATGTTTGTAACACATTGAAGGAAGCATCTCCGACTACATAAAGTATATGTATTCTTGATCAGCATGACGAGCTGAGTTGATTTAGCCCTGTCCGTCTGTCCGTCCGTCCGTCTGTCCGTCTGTCTGTTTCTATGCTATCTCCTCCGTCAGTTTTAAAGCTATCCTCACCAAACTTTGCACGAAGTCTTCTAGTACATATACGCTACACATTTGTCGGAACCGGCCGGATCGGATGACCATAGCATATAGCTGCCATAGGAACGATCGGTCGAAAAACAAGTCTTAGTGAGAGAAACTTTTTTGATTTTAAGGGAAATGCCTCCAAACTTTGTATTTCTTAGTTTACTATCTTTTCCCATGATTTCACTTAGGTTGGTCGAAATCGGATGACTATAGCATTTAGCTGCCATAGGACCGATCGGTCGAAAAACTAGTTCTAGTGAGAAAAACTTTTTTGTTTTTAGCGAAAACGTCCTTTTTATAGGCATTTTCTTATTTTACATACTTTAACATATTTTTACAAAGTTTTATCAAATTCGGATGACTATAGCATATAGCTGCGGTATGAATGATCGGTCGAAAAAGAAGTTCTAGTGAGATAAACTTTTTTGTTTTAAATGGGATCGCCTCCAAATTTCGTAATTAACAGTGTATTATGCTTTTCCAGACATCTATATAGTGTAGATTCCATAGAAAAGTAAGTTCCAAAAAGTAGTCTTAGTTTGAAAAACTTTTTTGTTTTCAATGGAAGATGCAAGGGTATTCAAAACTTCGGCCGAGCCGAAGTTAACTTTCCCCTATTTTTTTTATTGTTCTTTGAAGAGTAACAATGTATTCATTGTTCATATGTAATGTGAATGCAGTATGTAATTTATGTTTGATATGTATTAAGGTATGATGTCTTATGGACTTTTCATAACTCACGGTCATTAAATTCCAGCATAAGTAGGCCAGCAATGAGTCAAGATTTTTGCCGCTGTACCAATGTTATAGAGGAGCAGAAATTTTATGAAATCTTTCTCCGTGTTCATCTGACTTTATAGGAACTTGCTGTCCAAAATGGAGTAACAAGATCTACATTTGGTTGCGGTTCGGAACTGAAAACCTGAATACTGGAGACACATGAGCAAAAAACCCATAAGAAAAGCAGTTTTAAAAAATCGTATGAAGGGCTCGAAAAAGTAATGTTGCAGCTCGATTCCTAGGACCCGAATTGGCTAGATCCGTCGAGTTTGGTCGTGTCTTTTTTTTCGTCTCTCCGTTTTAAAGCTTTAGGTAAATTAATTAACAGAGCTGTAACAGCATGATACATGAACAGAGCTGATATATTTGGACTCTGCTATATACAAGATGCATTTCAAAGTAAGCTGGACTTTGTGAAATAAACTCCATTCAATATTCCCTCAAAATTTCATGACAATTGGTTGGTTAGAAGCCGAGTTACCCTACACAAAGCAACACTGTGATTATACCTTAGGTACATAGAAAAACATGATGTTAAAGCGAGACGGATGTAGTCAAAAAGAAGAACTCAGAGAGCAAAACTTACAGCGAACAGCTGACAAATTTCTGATTAAAACGTTGAGAACGCAGCAGGCTGTTTCACTTTTGCTTGATGCATCCACAGAGTAGGCTTTGCAATTTTGATACACTAAAGTAGAAGCAATATGATTTCATTTTTCATTAGGCTCTTCTGTTGAACACATCAAAAGTTCAAGTGTGAACTATTTTCTTTTTTCTTTAATTTTTTACCTGCAATTACTCTAATCGACAAGCCGCAAATTCTGCGGGAATTAAGAATGTCCAAAAAACTTAGGGATGACTTAAAGTTCTATTATTCACTTGGATATCAGTCATATTTTGAAGTTTTGCTATAAAAAGGAAAGCGTTGGCCCTAATATCTATTATTTGAACATTTGCCATTAGAGCACAGATTTCCAAGTGCTCCAAAAAACTAATTCTAGATTTGTTTCTAATTAACTTTTTTTCTTTTAATTATACCCTTGCAGAGGGTATTATAAAATTGTGCGGATGTTTGTAACGTATTCATTGAAGCATCTCCGACCATATAAATTATATATATTCTTGATCAGCACGACGAGCTGAGTTGATTTAGCCCTGTCCGTCTGTTTCTATGCTATCTCCTCCGTCAGTTTTAAAGCTATCCTCACCAAAATTTGCACGAAGTCTTTTGGTACAAATACGCTGCATATTTGTCGGAACCGGCCGGATCGGATGGCTATAGCATATAGCTGCCATAGGAACGATCGGTTGAAAAACTAGTCTTAAAGAGAAAAACTTTTTTGTTTTTAATGGAAACGCCTCCAAACTGTGTATTTCTTAGTTTACTATCTTTTCCCATGATTTCACTAAGGTTGGTCGAAATCGGATGACTATAGCATATAGCTGCCATTGGAACGATCGGTCGAAAAACTAGTTCTAGTGAGAAAAGCTTTTTTGTTTTCAATGGAATCGCCTCCAGACTTCGTATTTCTTAGTTTGCCAAGGTCTTCCATGATTCCACTAAGTTTGGTTTGGTGTCATATAAAAGTATAATCAGAAAGGTAGTCTTTGTTAGGAAAACTGTTTTGTTTCCAATAGAAATGTCCTTAAAATGGCATTTCTTTATTTTAGATACTGTCACACAATTCTACAAAGCTATGTCAAAATCGGGTGACTATATCATATAGCTGTCATAGGAACGATCGGTCGAAAAACTAGTTTTAGTGAGAAAAACTTTAATGTTTTGTGTATATCTTAAATTGCTATGGTTTTCCACGATTCCACTAAGTTTGGTCGAAATCGGACATCTATATAGTATAGCTGTCATATAAAAGTAAGGTTAGAAAAGTAGTCTTTGTTAGGAAAACTTTTTTGTTTTCAATGGAAATGTCCTTAAAATGGCATTTCATTAATTAAGTTCGGATGAGTATATCATAAAAGCTATGCCGATTTTACCATATGAATGAACAGTGTAAAAGTGGTCTTTGTTAGAAGTACTTTTCCTTGTCAACAAAAACGTTTACAAATTTGCCATTTATTAATTTTAAATGCTTCCAACTAATTTGGCCAAGTTTGATCAAAATCTTGCGACTATGTCGTATTTGATCATTGGCAATGGCCAAAAATTCAATAAATGTGTAAGAGAGAGAGGCTATAAAATGAGGGGTGCGAATGGTGGGCGCGAGAGGATGGAAACTGAGAGGCTATACAAATATAAAATTCATTCAGAGAACGATATTTGCCCGTCCTTTTTTTATGACTAGGTAACAAACTCCAAAAACCCAAAAAATGACTAAAACCGTTACAAAGATGGAATTCACCTGACTTCTGTGTTTCAGGCACCGAAAGATCGCGCTGTAACGGCGAAACAACGTCATTGCGGTCGCGAACTGTTGCGTCGAATCTCCCTGATTTTTAGAAAAAGGGTTGAGCTGGGTCAATTTTACAGCACAAGTGCGCAATACGCTATTTTGTATCATGAAACCGGATAAATCTGCATTTGCTTTCATTTTTGGGTTTTCTTGTCCCTGTTTTTATGACTCTACTCTTTCTAAAAAAAAACACAATTTGCGGAATTGCGGCATTAATGGGATCGCCTCCAAATTTCGTAATTAACAGTGTATTATGCTTTTTCATGATTTCACCAAGTTTGGTCGAAATCAGACATCTATATAGTATAAATCCCATAGAAAATTAAGGTCCAAAAAGTAGTCATAGTTAGAAAAACTTTTTTGTTGTCAATGGAAGCTGCAAGGGTATACAAAACTTCGGTCGAGCCGAAGTTAACTTTCCCATATTTTTTGTTTTAAATGCGGTCGCCTCCAAATTTCGTAATTAACAGTGTATTATGCTTTTCCATGATTTCACCAAGTTTGGTCGAAATTAGACATCTATATAGTATAGATCCCATAGAAAAGTAAGGTCCAAAAAGTAGTCTTAGTAAGAAAAAACTTTTTTGTTTGCAATGGAAGCTGCAAGGGTATACAAAACTTCGACCTAGCCGAAGTTAACTTTCCCCTATTTTTTTAATTGTAAAGAACCTTTTAGTCTGCCGGCTTCTGCTCAGGGCAGTCGTGGATCGCTCCAACAAATTTATAAATGTGGAATTGGTATTGGAATGAGAAGACAGTTTTGATTTCGTTTTCTTGCCGGTTTATTGGCCTTAGAATCCCAACTGACAACTAAGGATTGCTTACAGTACTAGGGCTTAGCTTACGGCGTACACGCTAACCTACACTACGGTTGGCTCGACTAGTTTGTCTACAGACACCGCCGGCACCACGAATCGCCCTGACACGTTGGCAAAGTCCCAGAACACGTCGGCTCTCGCTTTAGGAACCGCACAGCTCCTTTCTGGTAAGTGGAGGTTTTCCCGTCTGAATTTATACCCGTCCTCCGACACTCGTGACCCTTGTTCGACTCGATGGTTAACTTTCAGTCATCCAGCACTCACTCTGCAAATTTTCCGGTATGGCTCCGTGGTTCCTGGGCATCCCTGGATGTAATCCTGGCTTGCCTTTACTCATGTTTGCTATGATTTTCCATGATTGCACTAAGCTTGGTCGAAATCGGAAATTCCACAGAAAAGTAAGGTTCGTTATTTAGAAAAACACACTGCATGGGTACACAAAACTTTGGCCGAGCCGAATTTAACTTTCTCCTATGTTTCTTTATAAAATCAAAGTTAAGTCCTATATAGGTTAGGTTGAGATGGATAGAGACCAGGGGCGTAACCAGAATTTTTCAGGGGGGCTCTAGAAAATTTTCCTTTAGTCGCTTCTTCCCTACTTCGTCTAGTATTCTGCATGAAAATATATATTCAGTAGGGTGGTTTAACCCCCAAAACCCCCCATGCTACGCCACTGCTAGGGACAATAAATTGTCCATATACTTAGGCCAAGAAAGGCCCATTGCGATACCATTTATTCCCTATTTAAGCCAGAAGGGGTTCCTTCCGATTGAACCATTTTGAGGTCGGTAAAAACGATTAGTAGAAACGGAATCTCTATCTTAGATCTTCCAGAGAGGATGAGTAAAAAGTGGTGACAAAGTGGTTTGAGTCTCTTTCTACCAAGTGCTGGTCAGTTGCATAGAAGATGAATTAGTGTTTCTTACTCTTCCTTTCACCTGCAGCTTCTAGAGAAGTCGTTGTGAAAGACGCCCAACATGTGACCCGTTAGGGCTCTGACTAGAAGTGAGATGTTTCCTTTGATTTGACGTAAAAGGATATGGGTACGTTTAAGGTTGAACGTGGGCCACGCGACCCTAGCTACAGCGCAAACCGAAAGCTTATTTCATTGAATTATTTATATTGAAGTCAGGCGCCAGCTTTCATTGTTTATGATTGGTTTATACGTGTTGAATCGTGATTTTTCTCTGAAAGGAGCTAAATGGTAGTGCCCTGTCTAGCTAGTTTGTAGGCGGACTTGTTTCCCTCAATGTTGCGGTGTCCGGGCACCCAGATGTGAGGGATACAGAGATACCGAGCGATCGCATTGGAGGATATACAGCATTTCGTAAGCGTCTTGGCGTTATTACTATAAGATTTAAGCGCCCTTGACTGCTGAGTAAATATATATGTTGTTCCCTTCTACGATCCTGAGTACGCTAAGGTACTTGGCGGCCTCCTGGATGGCCCCCAAGTTAGCTTGAAGTTCGTATATTTCCATGTCTAGGTCGGTGGAGAAAGCGTTCACTCCTACTTCGCTATCGAGCTTAAATCATCCGTCCTATTTAAATACTATGAAATTTATTAAATATCAGGCAATATAAGCTTTGTCAGGGATTTGGGTTATTTCAAGTATTACCTTTCAAGCTTAAGACCTCGAAACATTTCCAGTATATATTTTTTTTATTATAACCCAGCGTATGCGTAATATTTGGACTATTTTCACCAATTAAATTTTGCCTTTTTGCCTTTATTGCGCCCAAGATTTCATATGAATTATGTGTGAACTGTAAAACAAAAACAGCAACGGCAACAAAAAACCAACCAACAGCAAGAAAGAAATGTGCCTCTGGCAGTTTATTAGTAATATAAGAAAAACTAGGCTCGCCCTGTGGTCGAAATACGACCATCGAACACGTTAACAATTAACATTTGCTTGACTTCCCAGAAAGCTATAAGCAGCGTTTCTTTCTTTCCTGGATCTTTTGTTAAAGTTTTGGTAAAGTGTAAGTCTCACAACAATGTTCAATCCATTTCTTTAATTTTGAAGCCGACAGCCTGGGAAATGTTGCTTGGGGATGGCTCCAAAGAAAGTGTGAAGAGACAAAATATATTTTTTTGATATTGACTATTTTCGCACTAATTTGTTTAGTCAATTGAATTTAGTGCCATCAGCATGTCACCGTATCTTTAATTCGCTATAAAACAATAAATAATTGCCATACAATTTTTTGTTTTGCTCTTAATACTCATTCCAACATTACTATGCTAGAAAGGAAAACATATCAATAGGATTAGCAAAATAACAAATTTTTTAACAATATTAATTTTTTTTACGCTCCGAAATACATTTTATTAGCAGCACTTGCCTCGCACAAAAATTTCTTGTCAAGTTCCGTTAGACCAGAAACTTTAAATCTGCTTAAAACCAAAACAAAATATGCGTATAAGCTTTTTTCCCGTTGATCGTCTCTTCACAGGGAGAGCGTACTGAGAGCCACTCTCTCTGTTTACAAATGTCAAATTACAACTAAGCACAGCTCACAGAGAGTGTTGGCCTGTTGAAACAAAAACAATGCGTTGGTCTGCTCAGCTATCTGTGTGAAGATTGTGTGTATTGGTACAACTTTTAATTCGTTATAAAACAATGAATAATTGCAGTTAATTTTTTTTTGCAATGGCGGGGTCTAAATACTCATACGAAATGGTAAAAATTTTGGGTTAATTTAATTTGTTTTACTATGCTAAAAAGGGGGCTGTACATTCGTATGAAAAAATCTAAGCGTATTTATATATAGATGTTCGTGTTTGGCGTCTCGAGACGGGCCGGCATTGTTCGTGTTCTGTTTACGTAGTAATCTGTTGCAGATGTTGTTGTTGGTTTTTTGGTTTGGCCCCATGGCCATGATAATTTAGATGCGGTTGTTGTGATAACAACAATACACAAGCACACAAACGCGCTTGCGCGAACAAGTTCGATGTTCGATTTACTAGTTTGAGAAACATCTGCATATTTTTAGCAGAGGGTAATGTGGATTTTTAAATGAAAGCTATATAATTCTTAATAAACGACTGCATTTAGTCCTTCCTCTGCCCCGCCGTCTGTCTTTTTTTTTTTTTGTTTTCTGGTGTATTTAAATTTATGCATGAAAATGTTATAATACCATTTAGAATAACAGCAATAATTTATTGTTTTTAACACTTTACAAAATTCCCCGCTTATTTTTGTTGGCGGTTTTTGCAGCGTGTGTGTGAGTGTGTGTATTATTTCTGGGCACACAAAACAAAAGCTTACTGTTTATTTTTCATTTGAGCGACTAGGGGGATGAGGGATGCAACGAGCCGTTTGAGCGCGCCGCTTTCATTCAACACTTTTGCACCAGAAAATATATTCATTTATAAATATTTTACAATTGCATTTGATTTTTTGAAATATGCGCAAATGTTTATTTGTTAATGCTCTACTAAAAAATGTGCAGGTTTAGCCAAAGCATCAGATGGTAAAAAGGATTTGAAGGGCGGTCCAATTCCAACAGACAGCGTCGTAGTCGTTCCTTATTCACTTCTTCATTGATATCAATGAAGAGTATATAGAAGAGATAGATTAAGGTGCACAGGAATAGGAGTATGGTCCAGGCATGCCATTTATCTAAAGAAACGAGAGAGAGAGAGAGAAAGGGTTATTCCATTGAATTCTACAATTTTAAAAGTGTTTTCTTTTACAGCCTTGTTCTCAATTGCACTTCCATAAAATCTTTGTGATTTCAAACCAGGGACCGTAAATAAAAGTTAGGGAAAAAAATTTAAAAAAATTTTCTTATCCAAAGGTTCTATATGTAAGGGGGAGGTACCAGTATTCATATATTTGAGCTGGCATTAAAATAGGGATACATTTTTACTTTCAATTTTTATCGAAAAAATGACTTTCAATTTATTTTTTAATTAAACTCAAATAACTTTTAGACCAAAAGACCTATAACCAATGTTTGTATATACATATGATCTATGGGTCCGTATGTATGTATGCATGAGTGCATATGTGTGTTTATGTGCTTGTGCTTTAAATGGCATAGCCATTTAAGGGAGGAGGTGTTGCCAGTCAAGCGGGATTACTAAATTTCCTTCTTCATTAAATAGGACTCTTCAAAAGAATCTGACATGATCCTAAATTTTGCCATGTTTTTGGAAATATTCTTCAAATATCGTCGAAAATCCTTTTTTGATTACACAGGTTGACAAATATAGGCCAACTTTTGCAACAAAGAAGATAGCAAACGTTCATGATGTATTTTCGGGCGCTAAACTCAAATCAATTGTCCGTTTTCCCTCAGCACTTGTGGTTCAAGAGATATTTGCATAAGCAAGTGTTTAACGAGGTTTGTTATCATTTTTATGTCCTGCAGCCACATTTATTAACCGATTCAATTTCAAATTTGATTCTACGTAAACTGAGTTGAATAACGATCACGAAAAACTAATCCAAAGTTTGGTTTTAGTTCTTAAGACAGCATTATTTTTTAATTTAATATCAATTTTTTTCCCCAAGTTAAAAAAATTCGTAAAATTTATCTGCCAATTGAAAAAAATCACGAAATTAACTAGTTAATAAACCATTGTGTTCCCAATTTTGCTACATTTACAATTTTTTAATATCACCGCTCATTTAGAAGTTATGGACCAAGAACGATACAAATTTTATCCTCTGTAATCATTTAATATGTTTAAATAAATTGGTTTAAAGTAAGCCCTGACTTTAATTTTCTATGGCCCTTATGCTATATGAGTTGGCAAAAATTGTACACGCAGTACCTGCTGGTCAAGTCAGTGTGGAAAGGTCATTTTCTGCACTGAAATTAGTTCTTAGTGACTTGAGATGCAATTTATCTGCAGAATCACTCAGAAAAATTATGTTTGTCAAACTTAATAAATGATGACCTTAAACAATTGTGCGAACTTTATTATTTAATTTTAATCTTGTCATTAAAAAATAGAAGCATTTATTTAATTGGCAACCAACTGGGGGTCTTACTACTTTAAGCCAGACACGCTCTTTCCGGGCCACAATGCAAAGTGTCTTGCTCAGCCATGGGCGGCCCAATAATTTAGCACTTTCCAGCAAACATTGTGAGACCAATATGGCTGATCTTGCTATATCGACTGTCCCTTTGTCCGTTTGTCAATCTATCTCCTCCCTCAGCTTAAAATATAACTAGTCACATGGGCTTGTTTCTGTGCAGGCTGCGCATATGTACGTATGTCGGAATAAGCACACCCGACTGCTCAATCATTGGCCTTAATAAAATAGCTAAAAACCAATAGACCGTTTTTACTGAAATAAAATCTACAATGGTAGACTGATGTAGATCTTCCGCTCTTTTTTGTTTAAATTTATTTGAACTCAAACTACTAGAAGTCTACGAAAAATGAAACTATATAAGAAAACTTTGTTTTTTCGAACCAAAGTCTATGATGTAATGGGGGTACTCTGAAGGTTTCTACAACAAGCCCTAAGTTTTTGGCGTTCATATTTGCTTATTCCTTACTACGTGAGAAATAATCGTGAACTAAGTACATCTGGCATGCTTCCATGTCCGACTTGGCGTGTGTATACATACTTACAAACCCATAGATCACATACATAAATGTAAAAATATTTTTTATAGGGCGTTTGGTTAAAAAGTTATTTGAGCTTAATTTTTATTTTAATTTCTAATATTAAAAATTTTTTATAATTTTTATTAATATTTTTTTTTCAAAAAAAAAAAAATTGAATGTAATTTTTTTCTTTAAAAATTTAAAAATAATAATTATTTCGTAATTTTTAAAAAAAATTTAATTTTTATTTGCAGTCCCTGTTTCAAGCCGATTTGTTTACTACACTCGAAAAAAAGCTGTCATCAAATTGACACTATTTAGTCATCAATTTAAAACTAACGGGTGATAACTAAAAATCTGCACTAACTTTGAGAGAGCGCGCCCTTAGGTTTACATAAAAGATTTCGGGATGACATTTATTTCTCTTTGTTCTCCTGTCAACACGTTTTCACCCCCGCATGCAGCGCCCCCCCAACCACCAAACCATGCAAACAGTAAACCATTTTACCCAAAAGGCAAGTCCAAACGATTAGTATTTGCAACGAAAATAAAAAAAAAGTTGGAAGTGGTCGGAAAGCAAACATTTTGACCGGCCAAGCTGTCAGAAAGTAACCCACTTTAACCAAAATATCAACCAGCCAGAAAATTTAAGTTGCAGCCAACAACCCATCAGTTAAGTGCTTATAGCAGCATTTTAAAGTTTGTGCAGATTTTTTTTGTCGTTATTGAGTATCAAATTCTCTTTAAAACTCCAAGTATCAAGTTGATATTTCGAAAATATCAAATTGATACTTATTTGTATCAGGCTGACACTATTTTGTTTAATTTTTTTAGCATCAATTTGATACTAAGAATTATCATTTTGATTTGAATTTGATTGTAAAATTTTTGGTATCATTTTGATACTAGCTTTTCTCATTTTTGCCATTAAAACTACATCATAAACATACCAACAAACATCAGGCTTAACTTCAAAACGGACACAGAGATTTGTGCACACATATATAGACATTAACTTGACCAACACAAACACTAGAATAAGTTAGTTTCACATCAAACTCCGTGGCGGGCTCAATGTATGTATAGGGTTTTAATTTTGTTAAAATAAAATATTTGTTTAATTTTAGTTGCTCACTATAGTTCAAGTACCAGACTAGCGCTGTGATGCATTACCTGTCGTTAACGACGCGACTGACGCTCAGTGATGCATCAGGTCGTTAGGCCTGGTAGTGGCTTGACACCGGCTGAACTACAGGGCATGGCTTAATTATACTCTGTACCAGAGGTACATAGAGTATAACAAGTTTGTGCAAAAGTATGTAACAGGCAAAAGGAAAAATCTACGACCCTATAAAGTATATATATTCTTTATCAGCATCAACAGACGAGTCGATCTAGCCATGTCCGTCTGGCCGTCTGTCTGTCTGTCTGTCTGTCTGTCTGTCTGTTTGTCCGTTTGTCGTATGAACAAACAGATCTCAGAGATGGTAAGTGATAGAGGTTTGCCATGTATGGGACATACGCTTCTTATACTTGCTGGCAGATCAAGTTTATTTTCAATATTGGCCACTTCCCCTCCCGCCACCGCAATTTGGAAAAAACATCATTTCTCCCACCGTTTTATAGATTGAAGGTTCGATTCTTCTGGACATATTTAGTAATCAGGATTATTTACCGATCCGCCAAAGGAATGGTAAAGATCGGATGAACGATAGCCAAGTTAAAGGGAAAACCGGTCGCAACGGTAATGGGCAGCACTTCACAGGTATAGAGTATATTGTAGTCGGGCTTGACCGACTTTCTTTTTTATTTTTAAATATTCATTGTGCCGTAAAATGGAGAAGAAAGACAGTTTTAATTTCATTAAAAACAAAATTATCAATTTTAAATGAACTCCAAGCTGGAAAGACACCAACCGAGATCTGCCACAGCTTCAATATCCATAAGTCCATTTTGGGTCACCATTATGCTTTGCGTAATGGTAACAGGGACGCAAAAACTTGATTTGATGATGATGGAAAAATCAAAATATCCTCGGTGTTTTAAAAATGTAAATTTACCATTATATTAAAAAATAATCCAAAATGCTTGAAAATCTCTGCACTTTTTAAGGAGTGGTTCAACGATTTGTTTATCCCTGAAGTTTCTCGTCAGTTGGAAGCTAATGGCTTACCAGTATTTGCAATAAGCAAACACTTTATTCGATGATGAAAACTTCAAGGTTTGTTTTCCCACCCTTGTTGCAACGACTTGACCAAAATGTCATAAAACCCCTTAAGCAGCGGTATCGAAAGCACATTCTGTCAACACTTGCGGCGTTATGTGTAAATGGCTATAACGGCATGGACACAGCTCTTAAAATTATTAATTTAAAAGCCGTTGCGTTTTTGACGTAGTTGAAGCCTGAAATGAACTTCCACGATCCGTTGTCAAGAGTTCACTTAAACATAATTTTTCATCGATCAATGAAATACAATTTTATACACCGGCTAATCATTTTGTGGTTCAGGACTATATCCCTCTGACTAGACTGTACAGTTCAGTAAACGAAAACGGACGTCTGGTAGTAACGAAAGAGTACTTTTTCAAATAGAAGATGAAATAGCAAATGACTAGAGCATCGCGAATTAAGATGATCATATGGTAGAAGAGAGCAGAATCAGCATTGATAACGTGATAGATTCCTTCAACGTCATGGTAGAATGGGCAGAGCAAAAGATCCTTACAAGCAATGAGATAGTGTTTTTGCGACCAATAACAAAAAAAAAATAAATCCTTAAAAGACTCAATTAATATGATGTAACTTTTTCAACATAAGAAACTTATGTGGATTTGGTTTCTAAAACACAAAATCTTTGCGGAAGTGGAATTGAGAACAAGATTATTTGATTGGTTGACTTTCTATAAGCTTTTCATAATATTGAGAATATTTTGGGAGAAACAATTTAAGCTAGTTAATAGTCAAAATTCAAATTTACTCGGGGATTTCGGTTAATATTTTTCTTTCAGCGTTGACTTCAGAGAACTGGCAGAAAGCTTTCAAAAGCCCAGTCAGATAATAGATAGCTTTAAGGCTGTTTGGTAGTGGTCTAAATTCTGTCAAAGTCTCTGCTACTGCTGCCGACCGCTGCTTTCAATCCTTTAGATCAGCGGTGGGCACGAAATTTGTTTTTGGGAGCAGTCCAACAGAGAAAATAGAGATAACAATATTAAGTATCATACGGGTATTTTAGGCATCAAACCGTCCTTTATCTGCAAAAATATCAAGATGATATGATCGAGTTCATATATTTAGGAGTAAATAAAAACCTTTTGATTTGAAAATAGTTATATTCGGGGGTGACACAGAAATCTCTAATAATTTTGGCGTCGGGTGGTCTGCAAATCTCTCAAAAAATCCGTCGGTGCCACAGGACTTCAAGAGATTTGATTTTCTAAGTGGGAAAGAGAACTGGTCCAATTGGGTCTATGATAATTGTCCATCCCACCAAACAGGGTTGCATCACGCGCAAACAAAATGTCCCTTATTTTAGTTTTGAATTAATTTGATGTTAAAATGAAATGAAATGTAAGTAGTGGTATAAGTTTTATGATTCATGCTAAGATTATATTCCAAAATAAAGTCGGGTTACCCACAATTATATTGAAAAATTTTCTAATATTTTCGCGTTAATCATAAAGGAAAACTTGGCAAGCCTTGGCACGTTTGTTGATGTTGGATTTCCCATGTAGCGCTAGTGAGGCAGGTAGATGGCGCCAGTAGCAGACGGTGGCGGATATGGCAGCTTTCGGTTAGTTTTTCCGAATTATTATTCAAATGCAAATTTTAATATGAAAACAAATTAATTATGATTATCTCTTGCGCATGATGCAAATTATCCATAAAAAGAATGCGCTTTATTAACATTTCTTGCTAAAATTATACAAGCCGATTTTACTCGGTCAAAATTAATTTTGCTTATCAAAACTGTTTGGGTGGTGAATTTGGGAGGCGCCCAAAACACGAGAGGTTTGAAACCGACCAAAAGAGATTTCTGCTGCCCTAAGAATTGGTTTTCGGTTGAAATGTGGTTGGAAGAGGTTTCTGTGTACAACCGAGGTGTAGGGTGATATTTGATTCCATTATTAATATTTTTGCAGATGAAGGCCGATTTTATCTTTTTTTTTCTGTGAGAGAATCAGAAAAAACAGCCCCTTTTCCCGATGCTCGAGTACGCAAGTCAGACACACACAGCAAGTATTTGTTGTTGCAGTCGTCTCTGCCGCGCACAAGGCTGTTTTATTGTTATTTTGCTTCGAAGCGAGGCAATTGCACTTGTCGATCTTTCTCGTAGAGAGCGGTGGCGTGGTATAAGCAAGGGCTTGCCTACAGCTGCTTTAAATCCCTCTTTTAAGTGTGTTTTAAGCTTACCTATGGTCTGTAGTATGAGTTGAGGCCATGTATGGACAGATATAGGTGTTGGTTGTGCGGAAGAGGCTACCAGCTGATTGGATTCTGGCTCAGCAGGCGTCTCCAACTCTTGCTCCTGACTACCAGCTGTCATTTGAATAAACTTTTGTGACACAAACTCCTTGACTTCATTCTCCTGCTCCTGCTTCTGAGTTTGAGTTTTTAGCAATATCCTGTGAAAGTTTGCTTTCTTCATTGTTTTTCATATTTTTCTGTTGCATTAACTTTTGTCTAGCTTTTTCATCACTTTCCACATCTTTGGACAATTTATCGGCTGTCATTTGTATTAGCTTTTGTTTCATCTCCTGCTTCAGAGTCAATTTTCTGGATGCCATTTTTATACGCGTTTTTCGCTCAAAACTCCCGACTTCATTACTTGAAGAAGACTCAATTGAAGAGCTTTCGCTGCACTGTTCTTTTTTAGCCAATTTTTTTCCAGTATTCAGCTTCTTCTCAACGTCGCCATGCAATTTCTTTGGTTTACCCTCTCCGTCCTTTTGGGTCAACTTTTTTTCTTCACCTTACGTTTTCCTTCAAAACCATCTGCCAATTGCTTGGACAATTGATATAGATTTTTAGTACCCGACATGGCCGTACGCTCTTGCAATGTGGGCAACTTGGGCTCGGCCCTCAAATGGCGTTCCTCAACGCTGGCTACGTTTTTAGAGCTTTTGTGTCCGCTAGCCGTGATCTTAACCTGGCTGGCATACACCGACGATAAACTATGGAAAAATATGGTAAGTTAAGTCCCCATAAAACTGCTAAAACTTACGACTCTGCCACAAATGTT
Organism: Lordiphosa collinella; assembly: GCA_018904265.1. NCBI lineage: Eukaryota > Metazoa > Arthropoda > Insecta > Diptera > Drosophilidae > Lordiphosa > Lordiphosa collinella. The sequence continues at coordinate 118,603 of JAEIFV010000679.1, forward strand.
TCATTTCGGTATAGTTCCACCACACTGGGCTTCAGCAGCTGTCGTCTATTGATTGGCATTCTGATACAAAGTTCATTTGACGGGCAGAATTGTTACTTATTGCGTTTTCTATATAGAAAATATAGTTCAACTTGTTATAACGATCCTATTTGGAACACCAAAGTGTTAAGTAACATTTCACAGGTTGCTTGGCTTTGACTTGGTTTTTGTTGGTCAACTAGTTGGCCCTGGCGCAGGCGCAAATCCTTAGGCCATTTCGCATTTTGCCCATTCTGTGATCTTTCCTACTGCTTGTCGTCCTTTCCTGCTGTCTCGCTCATCAAAGCGACGACTAGTTCCTGGGGCAACATTAGCAAAGCGAAGCGTTCGAATGCTGCTGCTGCTGCTGGCCAGGAGGGGTAGAAGGCCGGGGCCCATGGGCATTTTTTCACGCAGCGACGCTTTTTATACATAGTGCCGAATAGTATAAATGGTATAATGAGTTAAGGCGAATGTATAGTAGGTGCCAATATATCAAAGAGGCTAGGAGTTTGATATGTATGTATTTACTGTGTCCGACTATTCAAGTTTATTTCTTCCCTCTTTTTTTAAAATAACCCCCTTTTTCCCCTTTTTTATTTTTTTTTTTTTTTTTTTTTTTTTTATAAATTTACTATTCAATCAAGATCCCATACATTATCATAATCTTACCCTCGCATAGTAACACGAGAAAAATAAAAATAAAAAACAGACACAGGAAATTGGTGACAATAACAATTTGGGCAGCCCAGACAGAAATTTGAAACATAGGCATAAAAGCACGCGCCTAAGTCAAATAGACATAAACAGTCGCAAGCATTAGACATAAACAAAACGCCCCAATCGTTATTCCCACCAAAACTGTCGATGCAGCTCAAATTCTCGGCTGATGCAATCAGCTCTCAAATTATGAAATGAGAAAAGAGAGAAAAGTTTTTCATTTCTCTCTCAAGCTTTTTGATCTCACTTCCAAAAAGCTGCCAACCGAGGTTTGCTAAGCACTAGCAGCAGAACCACAAATAGAGTTTTACAAGACATGTCAACCGCGACACAACTAGCTTCGCTATACTAATCGCAACCGTGTCTAATCTTAAGAACTAAGATTGTAATCCTTCAAATATAAGTTTCGATGTGTGAATAAAGAAATTATATTTTTTTATTAATCCCAAACCATCGACTTCTAATTGGCGCAGTCGGTAGGATAAGTCCGGTGTTTTTAAGGATCGATCAAGATCTTAGTGCTAGTCTGAGTGGTAAATCGTTACTAAGAAAAGACCCAGTGCTAAACGCTATATACTTATCCGCAAAAGAACCCGCGTGATATTAAATCAAAGTCGTTGTCCTAGCCGACTTAATCGAAAAGTGTGACCGCTTAATCGTGACGCGCAAACGTTCTCCTATAATAGCCCGCTTAAAACCAAAAGTGTGACCGCTAAAATATACGGAAACAAAACTAATTTATAAATCCACACGCAAAAACATTTTCACAATTAAAACCCATCTAAACAAAAAGGTGTGACTGTTAAAAAGTTATGTGAAAAACCCAAAGCCGATTTTTGTTTTACAAAATTAAAAACAACTAAAAATCGCAAACCCCAACACAAAAGCCGATTTTTGTTTCAAAGAAACAACAAAAAATCGCAAACAAAACAAAACCAAAACCAATCAACAAACCAAAACCAATCAACAAAACAAAACCAAAAACCAATCAACATGGCAACAACAGCAGAACAAGTGCAACAGCTATCAGAGCAACACCTAAACCAAGCATTAGGACAAATAAGGCAAGTACCCACCTTCACTGGATCATCAGAAGACCTGTGTGCATTCATAAGACGAGTGGACTACATAATGCAACTTTACCCAACAAGAGATCTACGACAACATAGCGTATTATTCGGAATGCATCGAAATGCAGATTTCTGGAGATGCCCAAGGTGTATCCCAACTCTCAGCAGCCAACAACTGGACAACCCTCAAAAGTGCACTCATCGATGCATTCAAAGTGCAAACACCATTGTAGAAGAATTAGAGTATAAGTCTTTTGTCATTTCCAACAAATTAACTCTTGAAGATAATAGCATGAACACACACATTTACACAAATGCTATGAACAACACAATTAAAGACGTTATAATGAAAAAACTTCCTGACAGATTATTTATGACCCTAGCAAGATACGATATAACTTCAATTATCAAATTGAAACAGGTAGCTCAGAAAGAAGGAGTTTTTGATAATAATTTTTCCGATCGAACAAAATCAAACCAATCTAATGGTCCCTCAACCTCTAAAGGTTACAACAATCAGAAAAATAATGACAATCGTGGGAATAAGGGAAACTATTCTCAAAATTTTAATCAACCTCAAAATCAAAATCAAAACCAGAATCGTGCTGAATCTAATCAGCAAACACAACAAGAATTTAAAAAATAGGGGAAAGTTAACTTCGGCTCGGCCGAAGTTTTGTATACCCTTGCAGCTTCCATTGAAAAGAAAAAAGTTTTTCTAAGACTACTTTTTGGACATTACTTTTCTATGGGATCTATACTATAAAGATGTCTGATTTCGATTAAACTTGGTAAAATCATGGGAAAGCATTATACACTGTTAATTGCAAAATTTGGAGGCGATCCCATTTAAAACAAAAAGTTTTTCTGACTAGAACTTCGTTTTCGACCGATCATTCATACTGCAGCTATATGCTATAGTCATCCGATTTTGATAAAACTTTGTAGAAATGTGTCCAAATATATAAAATAAGTGTATGTAAATGACCTTCCAGATATGTTGTCTAATTGTAATGTCCACATGTATGCCGATGATGTTCAAATGTATGTAAGTCGTCCTCTGAATAAAATAAATGAGTGTGTGGATGTTTGTAATAGAGATTTGTTAAGTGTTAATGATTGGGCTAAATGTAACGGATTGTCACTCAACCCTGTAAAGTGTAAGTGTATTGTAATATACAAGAAAGCCTTGACTACAACAGACCTTCCAACACTAAGAATTGAGAACAAGTCTATTAAATATGAAACACAGACTGTAAACCTAGGTATTACATTTAATAATACATTATCTTGGAATAACCACGTGACTAGAGCAACTGGTAAAACATATGGAGTACTTAGACAGCTTTCTTTGACTAAGAATTATTTGCCGATAAACCTCAGACTTTTGATCGCAAAGACATACTTGATACCCACACTTTGCTATGGGATTGAAATATTCGGAAATTGTGATGCTGCCTCCCAAAGAAGACTTAACGTAACATTTAACAATATAGCTAGATATGTATTTAATAAGAGACGAACTGACCATATTACACAGCTTGCTAGGGAAATATACGGTGTTGACTTTAAATCATTTATAGTATACAGATCTCTTATTTTTCTGCATAAGGTAATATATACTAGAGAACCATCATATTTGTATGACAAGTTAAGTTTTGCCACATCAACAAGAACTTTGAACCTAATAGCAGTACGCCATAAACTTCCCAGTTCGGAGAAACAATTCTTTGTCAATACTGTTAGGTTGTGGAACCAACTACCAGCAAACATTAAGAATGTCTGTAGCGCAACGCAATTTAGGGAAAAACTGAATATACACCTAAAAAACTAGATTTTTAAATGAAACGTACTATTTTACTATTTTATTAAATTCATAGAATTAAGTAGAGTAAGTCAATTAAAAATCAAACGTCTTGTTTTTGTGACTGGTGCAATAATTTTCAAGTATATACTTGTAGCACCAGGAAGTTTTGTCAAATAAATCTAAATCTAATGATAAGGACGTTTTCATAAGAAACCAAAAAGTTTTCATCACTCGATCTAGTTTTTCGACCGTTCGTTCCTATGGGAGCTATATGCTATAGTCATCCGATTTCCACCAAACTTAGTAGAATTGTGTAAAAGTATATAAATTAAGTGTATGCCAATGATAAGAACATTTTCATTAAAAACAAAAAAGTTTTTCTCACTAGAACTAGTTTTTCGACCGATCGTTCATATGGCAGCTATATGCTATAGTCATCCGATTTCGACCTAACTTAGTGAAATTATGGGAAGGGATTGTAAACTGAGAAATGCGTACTTTGGAGGCGTTTCCATTAAAAACAAAAAAGTTTTTCTCACTAAAACTAGTTTTTCAACCGATCGTTCCTATGGAAGCTATATGCTATAGTCATCCGATCCGGCCGGTTCCGACAAATGTGCAGCGTATTTGTACCAAAAGACTTCGTGCAAAGTTTGGTGAGGATAGCTTTAAAACTGACGGAGGAGATAGCATAGAAACAGACGGACAGACGGACGGACAGACGGACAGGGCTAAATCAACTCAGCTCGTCGTGCTGATCAAGAATATATATACTTTATGTGGTCGGAGATGCTTCCTTCTATGCGTTACAAACATCCGGACAATTTTATAATACCCTCTGCAAGGGTATAATAAACAAAAATTAATTCAAGGTAGAAGTCAAAATCCCATTAACTACCAACCAAACCAAAATTATTCTACATCCATCATCAAAAAATGGACACATCCGAAAATTTTCATCAACTAGCCTCGGAAACAGAAGAAGAAGAGGAACAAGTCCATACATAAACTTGATTTTTAACAATAAAATCTTAAAATGCGTAATAGATACAGGTTCATCTATTAACCTAATGACGCGCAACCATTTAAACTTCCCAATCAAAACCAATCAACTTGAAGGACACACTATTAAAGGTGTAGTAAAACTAAAACATAGTATTTACTTAAAACCCAGCAAGCTTTGCCCCACAACTCAAACATTTTACTTGCATAATTTTTCAAATAATTATGACATGTTACTCGGTCGAAAATTTTTAGAAGATAATCGACCATGGTACTAAAACAGTACTAATAAATAACTTTCCATTCATCATGAAATATAAACATGAAGAAGTAGAAGATATTTCGGACGAGACCGCACGCGAATGCCTCGACCCCAAATACAAGACGAGCATACAGTGTTCGCAATTAATAACGAATTACATGAGTGGAATGAGTTCCGTTTAGAACACCTAAACGAAGAGGAAAAGAAACCCCTCACAAAAGTTCTATTCGAGTTTAGTGACATACAGTACAAAGAAGGTGAGAATTTGACTTTCACAAGTACAATTAAGCATGTTATTAAAACTAAACACGAAGAACCAATTTACAAAAAACCATATAAATACCCACAAGCTTTCGACCAAGAAGTAGAAAGACAAATAAAAGATATGCTCGAACAAGGCATAATCAGAAAATCAAACTCTCCTTATTGCTCGCCTATTTGGATTGTACCAAAGAAGCTTGATGCATCCGGAAAGAAAAAATACAGAATAGTCAACGACTATCGTGACGTAAACGAAAACACAATCAGTGACAAATACCCAATCCCGATCATGGATGATATACTAGACAAATTAGGAAAATGTCAGTATTTCACTACCATAGATCTCGCAAAAGGATTTCATCAAATCCAAATGGATGAAAAATCAATCCCTAAAACAGCTTTTTCTACTAAGAATGGACATTACGAGTACACTCGAATGCCTTTTGGTTTGAAAAATGCTCCGGCAACTTTTCAACGTTGTACGACCAATCTCTTGGAAGATTTAATTTACAAAGATTGTCTCGTATACATGGATGACATTATAGTGTTCTCCACTTCATTGGAAGAACATCTACAATCCTTAAGAAAAGTATTTGCTAAACTAAGAGAAGCAAATCTAAAATTGCAACTTGACAAATGTGAGTTCATGAAAAAAGAAACTGAATTCCTTGGACACATCATAACAACAGAAGGTATCAAACCTAACCCAACAAAAATTCAAGCAATTGAAAATTTCCCAATACCGAAAACTACAAAAGAAATTAAATCTTTTCTAGGTCTCTGCGGTTTCTATCGCAAATTTATCCCAGATTTTGCCAAAATAGCAAAACCCTTGACCCTCAAATTAAAAAAAGGATCAAAAATCGACATCAAAGAAAAAACCTACATTTCAGCATTTGAAAAATTAAAACTACTAATTATGTCAGATCCAATATTGACATACCCAAATTTCGAGAAACCATTTTCTCTAACCACAGATGCTAGCAATTTCGCCTTAGGTGCAGTATTGTCCCAAGAGCACAAACCAATATGCTTTGCAAGCAGAACCCTAAACGAACACGAGATCAGATATTCCGCAATAGAAAAGGAACTCCTTGCTATTGTTTGGGCAACTATATATTTCAGATCTTATCTCTACGGAAGAAAATTTGACATTCTTTCCGATCATAAACCACTAGTTTGGCTAAACAATATTAAAGAACCAAACATGAAACTCCAAAGATGGAAAATAAAATTGAACGAATTTGATTATCACATCAAGTATATACCCGGCAAAGAAAATTATGTTGCAGACGCCTTATCAAGATAAATTTTATGGGAGAAACTCCAAGCAACACGGTAGCAACAATACACAGTGCACAAGAAGACAACCATAAGTACATTTTAATTACTGAAAGACCAATTAACTATTATAACAGGCAGATCGAATTCATCAAAGGTGAATCAAATGAAGTACAAACAATAAAGTACTTTCATAAAACAAAAATTAAAATCACTTATAAAGATATGACAGATACACATGCCAAAGATATAATCAAAGAATATTTATGTACCAAAAACAGCGTCATCTATTTTGAAAATGAACACGATTTCCTAATTTTCCAAAGAGCATTCATTAAAATCATCAGTCCAAATAATTTGACCAAAATTATGAGAACTTATAAAAAACTAACAGATATTGAAACCTTTTCCGAATTCAAAGAGAAAATTATTAAATTCCACAGAGATTTACTACATCCAGGTATCGAAAAGACTATTTTACTTTTCAAAGAAAAATATTATTACCCTGACTACCAAAAACTAGTCCAAAACATTATCAACGAATGTGAAATATGCAATATAGCAAAGACCGAACACAGAAACACAAAACTTATGTATGAAACAACCCCAGAAGTGTTTAATCCCAGAGAAAGATATGTTATTGACTTTTACATGATTGATAATAAGCAATTCTTATCTTGCATTGATGTCTACTCAAAATATGCATCATTAATCGAAGTAAATGGTAGAGATTGGTAAGAAGCCAAACGAGCTTTATTGAAAATATTCAATGAAATGTGAAAACCAACAGAAATAAAAGCAGATAAAGCCTCAGCATTTATGTGCGCAGCTTTTCAAATCTGGCTAAGATCAGAAGACGTAAATATTATCATAACCACAAGCAAAAATGGAATCTCAGACGTAGAAAGATTTCATAAAACAGTAAATGAAAAACTAAGAATCATCAACAGTGAATCTGATCCTGAAAAAAAAATTAATAAATTCGAAACCATCTTAAATGTCTACAACCACAAGACAAAACATAACACTACAGGAAGAACACCTGCAGATATTTTTATTTATGCTGGAACACCAGAATACAATACACAAATGAATAAAATCAAAGAAATTGAAAAACGAAACGAAACAAGTAAGGGAGCTGCAGTCGAGTGCCCCGACTACAAAATACCCTGTTCCCTTGATTTCGTGTGTTTTTTCTTTACATACACACACTCCAACATACACACAAACGCATGGCATGTGGCCGCGCGCGATAACTGACAATGCAAGACCCCCCCTCTCTCCCACAAGCAAAATTGATTCGTATATAACTTCGGTGTTTATTGTCCGATCTTAGTGATCAGAATAGATAGATATTGGGCCTTACTTGATATATGTAAAGTTTGGAAGGTCTATCTAAAAAATTGTGGCTCTGACAGTTTTTTGCGCTTAAAGGGGGGAGGGAGAGGAATTTTCCAAATCTGAAACAAACTCGTTTTGAATCGGGTATACACCTATCTACATGCAAAAATTTGTGGCTCTAGCTCTTATAGTCTCTGAGAAACACGCGTTCATACGGACAGACGGACAGAAGGACAGACAGACAGACGGACAGACGGACGGACAGACGGACATGGCTAAATCGACTCGGCTGTTGATGCTGATCAAGAATATATATACTTTATAGGGTCGCAAATGCTTCCTTCTATCTGTTACATACTTTTGCACAACTTCATGATCCCCCTTTTCCCATTTTCAATGGGAACAGGGTATAAAAAGAAACGAATTTGAAATTGACACCAGATACCGACAATCACCTTTAGTAAAAACTAAAACTACTAACCCTTTCAAGAAGACAGGCGAAATTAAACAAACCGATGACAAACACTATGAAGAAAAGAACAGAGGAAGAAAAATGACACATTATAAGTCCAAATTTAAAAAGAAAAAGAAAACTAATGAAAGCAAATACTACAATTCCAGATCATCAGCAGTCGATCAACCGAGCCAAGAAAACCCAACTTAAATTAACGTCATTTTTAATATTATTTTTAATAACATGTTTTATTAAAAAGGCAAATTGCCAAAGCCTCGAAGTTAACCCCATTCAAGCAAAGAATGGCTATTTAATTTTCAAAACAGGAGAAATTGAACTTCCAGTAAATTACGAATACCATTATTTGTCTGTTAACTTCACGAAAACAGAATAAACATTTGAAGCCCTTTTGTATCAAACTGAAGAATTTAAAAAGCTTCCACAAATAAAATATTTAACAGAAAAACTTGAAAGAAAAATGAACGGCATTAGAATTGCTAAACGTAGCAAAAGAGGACTTATTGATTTCATAGGAACAACTTACAAATCCTTATTTGGCACTCTAGACCAAGAAGATTAAGAAGAGTTAGAACTGAAAATAAACGATTTAAATCATGTAATTGACGTAATCAACCATGGTATAGATCAAATGAATAACATTTACGAGAACGATCAAAGATTGGCCATTCTCATTTTTAATATACAACATTTTACAGAATACATAGAAGACATAGAGTTAGGAATGCAACTAACTAGGCTTGGTATTTTTAACCCCAAATTATTAAAACACGATTCTTTAACTCATATTAATTCAGAGAAACTTCTCAGTATAAAAACCTCAACTTGGTTAAAAACCAGTACAAATGAAATTTTGATTATATCCCAATTTCCACGCGAAATCATTAAGACACCGATTTTTGAAATCTTACCATTCCCAGACAATAATAACAATATTTTAACAGAAATAATTCATGATAAATATTTCTTCCAACACAATCAAACCTATACGGTTAATTCAAAAGATTTAGCTATAAACATATGTATTACAGGAATACTAAATCAAGTATCAGCAGAATGCAGATATACAAAAATGCACAAAAATCTCGAAGTAAATTATGTAGAACCCAACATAATTATCACATGGAATCTTCCCAAAACAATATTAAATCAAAATTGCATAAACAGGGAAATAATAATCGAAGGAAACAACATTATAAAAGCTTTCAATTGTTCAATCCAGCTTGAAGACATTTTACTTACAAACACACTATTAGACTACGAGGTGTGTTCAAAAAGTATCGCGAATTTTGAATTTTCTCGGGTTACGTTTATTCGAATTTCGATTTTTATGTGGCGATATGTTGATACACATGTCTCTCACTTATGCCGACAAGCTCGGCCATTTTGAATGTTCACTTAATTGTTGACAGCTGCTTCGCTTGCACGTGTTTTGGGTCGTCTTCGATTTTTACCTGTTCAAAAAATGGATCAAAGAACCTGTATCAAATTTTGTGTGAAAAACGAAATTAAGTGCGCGGATGCATTCCGAATGTTGACTGTGGCATACGGAGAAGCTACCTTGGACCGAAGCCACGTTTATCGGTGGTACAAAATGTTCTCAGAAGGCCGAGAAGATGTGAACGACAAGACCGAAAAAAGCGCGCCAAGTTCGGTCGAATGTGAAAGTTTTGCTGACAGTTTTCTTCGATTGCAGGGGCGTGGTGCATCATGAGTTCTTGCCACAGGGAAGAACGGTCAATAAGGAATATTACCTGCAAGTTATGCGCAATTTGCGCGAAGCAATCCGCCAGAAACGCCCGGATTTGTGGAAGAACAAAAATTGGCTTTTGCACCACGATAACGCCCCTGCTCACACTTCGTTGCTTGTGCGCGACTTTTTGTCCAAAAACAACACACTAATGATGCCGCAGCCACCGTATTCCCCAGATCTGGCCCCCTGTGACTTTTTCTTGTTCCCTAAACTGAAGAGGCCCATGAAAGGACGACGTTACGCTACGCTTGTCGAGATAAAGACGGCATCGAAGGAGGAGCTGAACAAGATAAAAAAAAAATGATTTTTTGAAGTGCTTCGAAGATTGGAAAAACCGTTGGCACAAGTGTATAATATCCCATGGGGATTACTTTGAAGGGGACAAAATAGATATTCATGAATAAATAAATAATTTTTGAAAAAATACAAAATTCGCGATACTTTTTGAACACACCTCGTATACACAAACAATTTATGTAAACAATAATGTAACAAAATTAGACCCACTATCTTATATTCAAGCAAAGGAAATAATACAAGAACACACAAAAAACAGTAATGTATTTCAAATAATTACGTTGACTACACTTATTATAATGTAAATCATAATACTATTGTATCTTATTTATAAATATAAGGCACCATCCCACAATATTATTGTAAAATACAAAAAACAAAACGAACAATTACCAAATGAAAATTTGTCAACACTTAACACATTAGATAATGAAAATGTATCGAATCTAATATTAATACCCTAAAATATCCGCTTGAGGACAAGCTAAATTCAAAGGATGGGGAAGTCACATATCCACTACTCTACTATTCAATACAAGATCCCATACATTATCATAATCTTACCCTCGCATAGTAACACGAGTAAACCATAAGCATAAACCCAGACACAGGAAATCGGTGACAATAACAATTTGGGCAGCCCAGACAGAAATTTGAAACATAGACATAAAAGCACGCGCCCAAGTCAAGCATAGACATAAAAACTTAGTCGCAAGCATTAGACATAAACAAAACGCCCCAATCGTTATTCCCACCAAAACTGTTGATGCAGCTCAAATTCTCGGCTGATGCAATCAGCTCTGAAATTATGAAATGAGAAAAGAGAGAAAAGCTTTTATTTCTCTCTCAAGCTTTTTGATCTCACTTCCAAAAAGCTGCCAACCGAGGTTTGCTAAGCACTAGCAGACCGAACCACAACTCAGAGTTTTTACAAGACATGTCAACCGCGACACAACACAACTAATCGCAACAACGCGTCTAATCTTAAGCAACTTAGATTGTAATCCTTCAAATATAAGTTTCGATGTTTAAATAAAGAAATTATATTTTTTTATTAAACCAAAACTATCGACTTCTAATTATATACATTTTTTAAGCATTTTCATTTTTGTGATTTTTGCTGCAATTTTAATTGCCGTTATTTGCTTTGATGCTGTGACATTATGTCACGACTGTGACTAAGTGAGTAATCCGTGACTAAAGTAACTGCTATGCAAATATAGCACATCACTAATTTCTACTTCCACCATCAGACGGTCACTTTAATCGAAAGGAAGCGTAAAATCTTAAATAAAACATAATTTTCACTTTAAACACTTGACTTTTAAATATTCCTCTTGCAGGAACTCAAGAACCGTGTGATGAACTGTGAGGACTTCACTGTTGAGGACTTCATCCGCATCTTTTACGACATTTTAGACACCAGACGCCATGTGAGTCTCGCAATTTAATTTCAGAATCTTTTATTCTGTCTAGTGTTTCTTTTGTTTAAGGCTTTCTAGTCTAGACGACTGAATTTTCCTACTACCTCCTTTTTTTTTAATTGTGGAAAGAAATCGGAAAAAGCTTTTGTAATTCTGTTTTTGTATTTGGTTGCTCAGGGCTGCTCAAATAGTTTTTGGCCTCATAAGTAGGGTCTTCTGAAAAGGTGTGTTGATGGATCACACCTTTCCGGGAGTACCCATTCTCAGAAAGCTAAACTGGAAATAAGTATAAATGCCATTCTTGAAGAAGAATCATGAAATAACAAGAAAAAAAGTCGGTCAAGCCCGACTGTTGCGCCTCAATAGGCGATTTGACTTTTCGGCACATTAATAGAACACACACACTCGTACTTTCTTAGTTCACTTATAGTATATTTATTCAAGCTTATAAATATAGTTAAGTTCCGACGAGAAGGGAAAACTTATACCGAAATAGCTTAGCGTCGCGAGGTGAAGTTCTGAGTATCGAAATACAGGTGAAGTGAGTTTATTAATTAGTGCGTTGCCCACGCCATCTTGATTGAGACTGACCGCCTCGTTCGTTATCGATCTTAGCCTACTCTCAGGGCTGCACAAATGTATCGGAGCGTAGTCACGAGCACTGATTCCGTGATCAGGGCCACAAAGACATATCGCATTCTTGAGCGTTCTCCGCGTTCCACTTGCGTCGTCGGTCTATTCTTTTGGCCACTTTGATTCTTTCTCCTTAGAACCTTGGTCCGATATTCCCATTTTTAGGTTCATACTCACTTTTTTGTTTTGGTGGCCTTATCACGCTCTGTTATTATCTAACGCCGTTGTCCTCTGGTTTTAATTTTTCTAATCCACAAACTAATCAGCTTGAAAACTTTCCACCGTGCAGCGCCTGGGTTACTGGGTGCCCCCTGAGTGTACCGGTTGGTACTCGCCTGGACATCCATGAAAGCACTTTTGTGTGTTGCGCCACCCTGTGTGGCACACTGCCAGCCTGGTGTTCAAGGAGCACCTTCCCTTGAAGCGCTTTGCCTGGCGGCTTCTCCTTGTCGTACCATGGACATCCTTGTACTCTCGTTTGGTGTTTCCCCGTGAGCCGGGTTCAATTTTTGTGTACAATGCCTTCGCTGTCCTCACTTCTGCGTCCACAATCAATATGCTACCGCCCTTTTAATTCCTCCTGCCTGCGGCTCATCCCTGCGCAATCTCTTCTGTGGTCTAATCTTCTGGTGATTCCTTTCTCCTCTTCTTCTTCTGGTGGACTCTTTTTTCCTCTTGCATTTCTGCTTAAGCCTCGTTCAAGGATTTGGTCTTCCGATCGTTGTCCATACATCATTTCTGCTAAACCGTCCGTTTGGTTTTCCCTCTTATTTTCTTCCGTTTCAGCCTCTCTATTTCCATTAATTCCTCCCACTGTCTCTAGCTCATCTCCTTTAATGTTTGGAGTAGACGCCCCCGATTTTGCCGCCGTTTCCTTGCTGCGCAATTTTCATCTATTTCAATATGAGTGAGCCACACTGTTACGCCAAATACACACAAACACACCGGCCAACTCCTGAATATGTTTTTCACAATGTTGTTTATTGCCTCCAGCCACCTCAGATCTCAATTTATTCAATTCAATCCTCAAAATCACAAAAGTTATTGGCACTATAAAAATGTTGCGCCTCCCCACAACACACTCGTACTTTCATTAGTTCTTCTTTAGTACTTTATTCTAATTATTTTCCCGACAAGACATATCGCATTCCTGAACGCCAAATTTAAATTTTTCTGAGTCTATACCACCGATAAACTCTATAACTGTGAAGTGCTGCCCATCACCGTTGCGACCGATGCTGCCCATTATTTTTTTGTTTTCCTTATAACTCGACAACCGTTCATCCGATCTTTACTATTCCTTTGGCGGATCGATAAGTGATCTTGATTTCAAAATATGTCCATTGGGTTGGAACCTTCCTATTTATAAAGCTGACGGAGATATGACTTTTTCTAGATTGGGGGGCGTGGCAAAAATTGAAAATAAACTTGATCTGCCTGCAAATATAAGAAGTTATTGTCCCATACACGTCGAACCTCTATCTCTTACCATCTCTGAGACCTGTGCGTTCATACGGACAGACAGACAGACAGACGGACAAATGGACAAGGCAATATCGACTAGGCAGTTGATGCTGATGAAGAATGTATATACTTTATAGGATCGGAGATGCTTCTTTCTGGCTGTTACATCCTTTTTTACATCTCCGCCCACATAAAGTACATATTCTTGATCAGCACGTCGAGCTGAGTTGATTTTGCACTGTCCGTTCGTCTGTTTCTGCGCTATCTCCTTAGTCAGTTTGAAAGCTATCTTCATCCAACTTTGCACGAAGTCCTTTAGTTTTTATACGCTGCACATTTGTAGGAACCGGCCGGATCGGATGACTATAGCATATAGCTTTCATAGGAACGATCGGTCGAGAAAATAGTTTTAGTGAAAAACAATTTTTTGTTTTCAGTGGAAACGCCTCCAAACTTCGTATTTCTTAGTTTGCTATGCTCTCCCATGATTGCATTAAGTTTGGTCGAAATCGGACATCTATGTAGTATAGCTGCCATAGAAAAGTAGAGTCTTAAAAGTAGTCTTAGTTAGAAAAACTTTTTTCTTTTCATGGAATTGACCCAAAAATCTGCATTTACTTAGTTGTTATGCTTTCACACAATTTTACAAAGTTTTTTTCAAAATCTGATCAGTATTAGCATATAGCTGCAGTACGAATGATCGGTCGAAAAAGAATGATCGGTAGAAAAAAGAAAAACTTTTTTGTTTTCAATCGAAACGTCCCTTACGTTTGCATATATTTATTTTTATATACTTTTACACAATTCCGCAAAGTTTCATCAAAATCGGATGACTATAGCATATAGCTGCAGTATGAATTATCTGTCGGAAAAAGAAGTTCTAATGAGAAAACATTTTTGTTTTAATTGGGATCACCAAATTTCGTAATTAACAGTTTGTTGTGCTTTTCCATGATTGCACTTAGTTTAATCGAAATCGGACATCTACTTGGTATAAGGTAGTCTTATTTAGAAAAACAAACTGCAAGGGTATATAAAACCTTGGCCGAACCGAAGGGAAAGTTAACTTTGGTTAGGTATATTAAGTTTCCACGTACAACCATTTATGTAAATTACGCCTAAGTCAATCTATCCTTCCCGAGTACCTCATATGTAAACTATGCGTAATGCTGGCTTTACACCGCGTCACACTGTGACACTATTGTCTGTGACAATTTGTGACAAATTTTGTCACAGGTCAAGAGTATTTACATAGACGTCACATAAATTGAGTGTCACAGCGCTGTGACAAGACAACTGAGTACTTTTTGTGTGAACGATATTTGTCATTGTCACAGAGTGTCACAATGCTAAATCGTGAACATTGAAAGAGTTCGTGTCCAGTGAGCCAGTTCCACGAATACAAAAACAATAATTAAATTAAAAAGAAAAACAGTGGATTATGATTGTTATCTCTAAATAAGCAGACGCAAATTTCTATGTTGTTGGGTGCTGGGTGGCTCAGCGGCTAGTGTGCGGGACCGCTGAGCATGAGGTCGTGGGTTCGATCCCGCCTCGGAACATCTAATGAAAAGTTTTTTTCCTTTGAATAAAACTTTACACCCGGCCACACCTCGTGCTGTTGGCGCCAGCAGTGCAGTAAGTAGCCAAGAAAAGCTTCTCAAAACTGCCGTTCGGATTCAGCGTTAAACTGTAGGTCCCTTTCTCTTGTGCTAAAATTAGAAGCGCACAAGCCAAGAGATTGAGAGAGGCTCGGCTTTGGCCCCTTGGGGCTGTGTCATCTTGACAAGCCAATTTTACTTTTACAAATTTCTATGCTGAGTCGACAGCACCTCACAAAATTGGTGATTTTGTTGGTCTGTGTTATATTTATTTTATAAATTATTCCAGATATTATTGCTTTTGACAAGCCTAATTCAAGTGACGGAGGTGAATCGCAGAGTGGTAAAGTGTCCTCCACCCAACATAGGAGCTGATCAAAAGATGCTGCATCCATGCGAACAAATTAACGAAAAGTCACAAAAAAATGGCGCATATTTACCTTTATCAAAACTCACAAGTCCCAAAAAACCAAATAATAATGTCACAGTGTGACAAAAGACCTAACTTGCTCAATGTGCTTGTCACAGGATATATGAATTCAAGTAAGCTGCCTTATTGAAACAGCTGTTCAAGCAATTCTTGTCACAAACGTGACAACTAATGTCACAGAAAGTATGTGACACCAAATGAGTACTTGTGTTCACATTGAAAGTACTCATTCCTGTGACACATAATTTCAGTGACAAGGCATGCGACACTGAAATGTGACACTCTGTGACGCTGTGTAAACCCAGCATAAATCAATCCAACGTTCTCGAGTACCTCGTATGCAAACTATCGATATGCTATACATAGGCAACCTTGATATTGATAAGCCTGGACCGGCGATAGACAAGCGTCAATCGTAATGGAGAAAGCCGGCAGAGAAGTGAGCTGAAGACGGAGCATGCATATTAAAAATAATTTTAGTTAAATAAACGCTTATAATATTAACATTGATACGTGTTGTGTATTGGTTACAGCTCAGTGGAATCCGCACTTTACACTTTCCCCTATTTTTTTTGCAGTCCAGTGAACAAAAAAATAGTACAAAATGTTTTTTTCTTTAATGATTCTGCGTCTATTAAGCCCTTCATCATCAATATCGGTCCAGTATAACTTGGGAAAAGGTATGAAGGTATGGTTTCGAGAAAAACAAGTTTAAAGTTTGCAGTTGGTTAGAAATATGGGTCACTAAAAAGGCGTTATCTCCGAAAGTATTCCGAGTTTTAAGAAATTCCTTTTGGGGTAATATTTTTAAAGTCTAAGCTAAGAAACAAATGAATAAAAATATAATCTAGATTAAATTTAAGACTGCTTGCATTTATATGTCAATTGACAGAAAAATGCTTGGTTACTAGATATGTGGACGAAGTTTAAGCGCATTGAAACCGACTGTTTAACGTCTAGAAGATTTAGGTAATAATTTCCAAATCGCTTGACGTTCCGTATCTGATCTGCCAATATTTTATTTGAATGTGAATTACTGCTGACTCAAAAATCAAATTAAACAATTTTTTATGAATTTCTCCATTTTTCATCGGATCCATTTAAGGTGTATATTCATAGAATTTCTTTTCCGATAGCTTATGTTCTTTCAAAAAAAACCACAACAGTAGTCAAGAATAAATTGATTTTATATAATAATTGCTTCAGAACATAGAAAAAAATGTGCGATTTCGACAAATATATAAATATTTTTCAAAGATTTATCTGATTTCTTGATAAAGTGACGAATGTGTGTAAATTCTGCATACATTTTACATGTACTTTATGTATTAACTACCCCGTTGATATAGGCATTGCCAGTTTAACACAATACACTCTTAACATCGTCAGCATCAGTGGAACGGCTCTTTTCATTTGCAACGATTACTCAGTGATACGAAATAAAATAAAAAAATATCTTCTTTTCATTTTTTTAGAACATCGAAATTTTGAATAACGGTAAAAAAAAAAACAGTTTTTCACTCATGTGCTCACTTATACGCCCATAACTTCGTCACATATCCACTGATTATGGTCTTCTTACCATTGTTGGAAAGAACAAATTTAGGTCTTTAAACGTGCCATACATAACTTAACCGGTTTCATTTCTTATTTTAGAGTATTTTCTTGGTGAACCCATTTTTTTTGCTTTTTTTTCTACAACTTTTTGACTTTGGTCATTTGCGACCCTATAAAGTATATATATTCTTGATCAGCATCAACAGCCGAGTCGATTTAGAAATGTCCGTCTGTCCGTCCGTCCATCCGTCTGTTCGTCTGTCTGTCTGTCTGTTCGTATGAACGCGTCGATAGTTATATATATCAAGTAAGGCCCAATATCTATCTATTCTGAAAAAGATCAATAAGATCGAAAAAAAACACCGAAGTTATATACGAATCAATTTTTTTGCTTGTGGGAGATAGGGGGGCCTTGCATTGTCAGTTACCGCGTTTGCGCGTGCGTGTGTGCGTGTGTTAGAGTTTTTTTTTTTTTTGTAGGCGATAGAAGCATCAAAAGCCGTCTCCAGTCGCTGGAGTGCGACTGAAGTGTGGGACTTTAACCCACTAAACTACCGCCTACTTCAGGGCACTCGATTACAGCTCCCTTACTTGTTTTATATATATTTTCAATTTTATTGTTACTGAGGAGCAACTTACATTGAATTGTAACATACATAGACCGTAAAACTTACTTTAAGTATAATAATAAGTTGTGTTAAGCGTTGTTCAGGTTGGTATTACAAGAGAGAGTAAAATTATTAATTAAAAAAATAAACGTAGTAATTAATTTACAAACTGGAATAAGAAATTTTAAGTTCTGTGTAAGTAGGTCCACTAAATATGATCATCTGTAGGTTACAAATTATTCATTGGATACGTCTCGTTGGGAGGTCCTCTTTCTTCTTCTCAACAATCGTCTGGCAAGTCTGTTCGGATGACCCCTTAGTCGGTCTAAATAGTCAGCAGCCTGTTTATAAATAGTATCACCTATTTTCGGGACATTTAATTCTTCTTCTATTCTCCGACTGCGCATATACAAAGGCGCTCCAGATATTTTACGGAGTATTTTCGTCTGCCAGACTCGCACCTTGTTTAGATGGGATTTTGCTGTTATGCCATAAATTTGGAGCCCATATCTCCAGGCAAGAGCAATTATGGCCTTGTACATATGGACTTTGTTCTTTAGTGACATTTTATTTCTGCTGTTTAGCAGCCAGGGAAGTTAGTCTACTCTAGCATAGAGGGACTTGGTAAGCTGGTTGATGTGTGTGCTAAAGTCAACCTCTTTTCCAAGTAAACTCCCAAATATTTGTGTCCTGACATGCGGGAGTAATTCGTTATACAAAAATACGCCTGGGCAGATGTCACGGCGTAAAGTATATGGGCATTTCTACAGAAAGGTCCACCGAGACCAAAAAATTAAAAGTACTTAAAAACACTTTTTTCGATCATATTTTTATAGGGAAACAATTAAATTTAATTAGTTTAAGCCAATCTAACATTTATTTTTATTTCATTTCGAGATTTTCAAATGCAAAGTCGAGCAATCACCATTTTTCCTATTTATATAATTCTTTTGCAGGTTTTTTTCCTAAAAAATACCTATAGATTTCATTAAATTTTTGCTCTTTAAAATAATTTTAAGGGTACAAAGAGTAAATAAAGATTGCATAAGACACCATACCAAACTATGTGAGTGCAATTAACAGTAAGTTTTTTCTTTGCATTATAAAAGAAACCAAAAAATAATCATAGAGAAAAATTTGTCACATAACGTATGTCACGTAACGTATCATAATGAGTCAAATATAAAAAACACCAACGAATCAGCTCTAAATATATAGTAACATGATTGCAGATCGTATTAAATTTAGTTGTATTAAGAAACTCAAACGGGTTTCGCAGATTTTTGAATTTTGATGAAAGCCAAAAAAAACGCACTTCCATATTCTGTCACATAACGTATTCCTTTTCGTCTGCCAGTATCTGGGGACCTTCTCGTTCTACAACTCCCAGATAATACAATAAAAATTAGGCTACTAAAATGCTATTCAAAAACCAATGTGGAATAATTTATTTTAAAATTTTTCTTTGTTTTTCTTTATGATGAAGGTTAATAAATACTCACGACTGTCGCGTGCGTGCTGTGGAAGGCTATGTTCCAACGCTAAGCCCAACTGCTAAATCGGAATAAATATTTTTGGATGATATCCGTAGCACTATAATTGCAGGAATCTCTTGCCATAAAGACCGTGTCGTCCGCAAAGGTAGCTAGGAGCAAATCTTGAGTGTTCTCAATGGGAACTGTATCTCCTGTTGGCATATCCATTGTAAACAGCGTGTAAAGTGTAGGCCCGAGTACACTCCCCTGAGGAACACTTGCTCTTATAGACCTTACACTAGATTAAGCTCAGTCAAGAACCACTGTGAAAGCTCTCTCATCGAGAAAACTTCGCACAGGATCGAAGAGTTGAGGAGGAAGCAAACTTTTAGTCTTGCACAGAAGGCCATTGTGCCATACTCTATCAAAAGCGTGTTCTACAAACTCTGCCACCACGTATTCCTTAACTTGATAACCATCAATAATAAAATTGACAACACGATTCAATTGTTCCGGTGTGCCATGCGACTTCCTAAAGCCAAATTGGAAGGGGTTGATCCTACATCTGAGTTTGTTCAGTGCCAATATACGGTTTAGCACGCATCTTTCAAAAATTTTTGACACTGAGGACAAAAGGGTAATAGGACGGTATGACTCCACCTCTGAGAGACTCCTCCCAGGCTTTTGCTTATACCTATCCTCTAGGTTCAAGGCAAATTCTTCCGCACGCTCTTGCGGTGACTTGGCACAAGTCCCGTCAGCCTTCCGAATAGAAAATTTAGGAACTGGTTGCTTTTTGTACCGCCTTGTAAGCGCCCAAAGTGCGTAGTTGGTGCTTAAATCAGGAGTTACGTTCTCAAGATAGCGGTCAGTAACTTCTTCTTTATGCTTGTTTAACAGCTTCTTAGCCACTCTTCGATATACTCTATCCACATTAGGGTCAGCTGTACGAACGTACTGTCTACGGAGCCCCCTCTTTATTAGTATCAAAGTGTCCAGCGCAGGAGGTTGGTTACTAGTGTCTCTGGAACCAGCAGCAGTTGAACTTCTAGGACGCGCATTTAAGGCATTCAAGATTCAAGTCAATGCACTATGGGGAAAATTACCACTTTATCTGGCATTTCTTATTGTGAGTTAACCAAAAGAGATTTTCCACTGCGGTTTTTTTTATTATGTTGTTATAGACCATTGAAAGCTGTTTTAGAAAAATGGGCGTGTCAACGCCCTTTCCGCCCAAAAAACGAAAAAATAATATTTTACGTGCACCCAAACAAGGCTCTGGCGACCGGCTTGAGCGGTATAGCTCCCAACGGTAAAACGTCAGAGGGAAACTTTTGGCCACCGCAGGACTCCTTAGGATATATTTCACTAAATTAAGTTTTGATAAATGTCAACGCGTAATAATTCAACAAATGCTACTGGCAAAAATACCAACAACACCATGAGTCAGAGAGAACTCAATGCCCAAATGCTACAACAGCAAAACGATCGACGACTCTCCATAGCCCGACGCAACCACCACCAGCAATGCGACCGTAAGCTCTCATACCCCTACTCCGACTTGGAGCTCCCAATGCCCCACACCGCCCCCTAAGCCACCAATGACTAGCTTTTCGTCAAGTTCAACGACCACTTCGGTAACGCTTACAACCGCTCAATCGACAAGCTCAACAACAACAACAGCAAGTATCCAGACACCAACGTTCCCCACTAACCTACTTTCAAAAATGTCAACTCAGCACGACCTCCCGCAAATACATACACAACGAAGTGCAACACCTACTACCCGTTCGTATGTGCAGACTGGCATCGATCGATATGTACAAATAAATAAACGCAAATTAAGCCTGCAAAACAAAAAAGCGGCAACACTCCAAAATAAACAAAACAAGCGATATACCTGTGGACAAAGATCACCTCACTGGGAATAGGTTCCAAATTCTTGGGCAACAGTCTGATGCTAAGTGTGAAGAAAAGGTTCCAAATGCCCCTAAACCAAAGCCTCCGCCCATTTATATAAGGGATAGCAACTGTGCGGCCCTAGTCACAAAGCTTGTATCGCTAATAGGCAACAACAACTTTTATGTAACATCCGTCAACAAAGGCAATATACGCGAAACAAAGCTCCAAGTCAACACCGAAGAAAATTATCGAGCAGTCGAAAAATGCCTAAGAGCTGAAAAAAAAGCTACTACACCTACCAACTAAAAAGTAGCAAGGGCCTACAGGTAGTAATCAAGGGCATTGAATCAAGCGTACCTGTCACGGAAGTCGCTTCTGCCTTGGAGGAAAAGGGATTCAAGGTCAAGTCCGTTATTAACTTAATAAACAGGGACAAAAACCACAGCCGCTATTCAAAGTTGAACTGAGCCCGGATGTCACAGCTTCTAAAAATAATGTAGTGCACCCAATTTACAAACTACCTTTCTTATTGCACCGCAGAATAACCGTATAGGAGCCGCACAAACGCACAAATCCAGTGGAATGTACCAATTGCCAAGAATTTGGGCACACAAAAGCCTACTGCACCCTGCGATCAGTTTGTGTAGCATGCAGAGAGCTGCACAACACTGCCTCATGCCCTGCTAACAAGGAGGATCCATCTGTCAAAAAATGCAGTAACTGTGGAGGTAACCACACTGCAAACTACAGAGGTTGCCCAGTCTACAAAGATCTGAAGAGCAGGATTAATACGCGTACAGAATTTGCCCGATCCAATGGAAACCTTAATCAGTTCACACCCTCGCAGTCGACCCCTGGAGTCTTCTTCACCAAAGCTACGAGATCGACCTTTGCCCCAACGACTACAACCCAAGGTGTTTCTTTCGCAAGCGCCTTGAAACTAGGAAATGACAGACCCGCACCCATATCTACGGTTTCGCATGAAATTCGAAGTGAGCCGACACTGCCATCAAAACAAGCGGAACACCCATCAAACAATAGTAGCTTAGAAACTATGTTTCTATCGTTACAGCAGACGCTGAAGGATTTTATGGTATATATGCAAAACGCAATGCAAGAACAAATGAGAACACAAGGAATTCTCATTCAAATGCTCGCTTCGCAACAATCCAAGTAATGGCTCTCCTACGAGTTTCACTCTGGAATGCAAATGGCATTCCCCGCCACAAAGTGGAGTTATCAAAATTTCTCCCAAACAATGAAATCGACATAATGCTTCTTGCAGAAACTCACTTGACGGACCGATACAATTTTCAATTACCTGGGTATGCATTTTACGGCACAAATCACCCAGATGACAAAGCCCATGGTAGCACTGGCATCCTCGTCAGAAGCCGCATCTAGCATTACCCACTATCAGGATTTTCGGAAAACTACCTACAAGCCACATCGATATGTGTAGAGTCTAAACGAGGCAATATCACTCTGTCCGCGGTTTACTGTCCCCCACATTTCGCAATATCGGAAAATCAATTCCTAAATTTCTTTAATAAACTTGGTCAACGCTTCTTGGCTGCGGGTGACTATAATTCGAAACATCCCCACTGGGGCTCCAGACTGACCAATCCCAAAGGGAAGCAACTCTACAGCGTACTCACGCGCGCATCAAACAAACTCGACTATGTATCTCCGGGAAGGCCTACATACTGGCCGGCAGATCAAAAGAAATTACCCGATCTTATAGACTTCGCTATAACAAGAAAAGTTCCACAAAACTTGGTAACTGCAGAAGCCCTTGCCGACTTGTCGTCGGACTTGAGAGAATTATAACATCTCAACTGCAACATTTATGTAGTTCCATTATCTCACCCTTCCAGCATGGATTTGTGAAGCGAAGATCTACTACCACTAACCTTTTAGAATTCACATCTTCAGTGATCAAAGGGTTCGTAGGTAAAATGCAGACTGATGTCATTTATACTGATTTTAGTAAGGCTTTTGATTCTGTTAATCACTCCTTGCTGCTTCACAAACTGAGTTTAATCGGCTTTCCAACTAACCTCCTCAGTTGGATTTCTGATTACCTAAGTAGTAGAACCCAAAAAGTTCTATTTCGTAATTCATATTCTAAGTGCATCCAGGTTACTTCTGGAGTTCCCCAAGGAAGTCACTTGGGCCCATTGCTTTTTACTATCTTTATCAATGATCTTCCTTCAGTCTTGGCTCACTCTCGGGTGCTTATGTACGCCGATGATGTGAAAATTTGTTTAACATATAATGATTTGGTTTCCCGCTATAATTTGCAAGCAGACTTGGATGCATTTCACTCTTGGTGTCAAGATAATCTTCTAAACCTTAACAGTTTGAAGTGTAAGGTTATGACATTTTACAGAAGCTTACCACAATTAGTCATTTATATGCTTGATAATGTGGCATTGCAGCGCCTAAATGAAGTAAATGATCTTGGGGTTATTCTTGACCATCAACTTAAATTGAACTCTCATGTAACTGCTACTGTTAATAAGGCCAGAAGTGTTCTTGGGTTTATTAAGCGGTGGTCGAAAGAATTTGACGATCCCTACACTACCAAGATTCTTTACACTTCTCTTGTCCGTCCTACACTTGAGTATGGTATACGACCCATCAAGATAGAATAGAATCTGTGCAAAAGCAATTCTTATTGTTTGCCCTTCGGGGCTTGAACTGGAATCCTGAGGTCCGTTTACCATCTTACTCTAGTAGACTACTTTTAATTAATCTTCCTTCCTTACTTAACCGTAGAGTTATGCTTGGTGTAATCTTCATACATAGACAAATAAATGGCGAAATCGACTCATCGGAGTTGGTTAGCCAAATCAATCTTAAAGTTCCTTGTAGACTGTCCCGTTACTTTGTCCCCTTATCTCTGAAACATTGTACTACTAACTATGCCTTGCATGATCCGTTTCGTGTCCTCTGTGCTGATTACTACAAACTCTACCGCTTAATCAATTCGGAACTTTCTCTTCCTGCTTTGAAAACATCTATTTTAAATCATTTGTCCCGTATTAACATTATTTTGTACTTTTCGATCCGGTTTT
The DNA here is from genome assembly GCA_018904265.1 of Lordiphosa collinella. Taxonomy (NCBI): domain Eukaryota; kingdom Metazoa; phylum Arthropoda; class Insecta; order Diptera; family Drosophilidae; genus Lordiphosa; species Lordiphosa collinella. The sequence continues at coordinate 143,061 of JAEIFV010000679.1, forward strand.
CGTGTCGCACGTTGGCGGCTGCGCCTCTCGGTCGGTTGGGCGGGAGGTGGGCTGCTATTTTGCCTGGGGTTCGCGCGTAACAGGCTTCGGCTTGGTGTCGTAAGGGCCACTTGAACGTACTGTGCATTGTACGTCAACGTCCATATTAACACTCAAACCCCCAAACGACAACAACAGCACCTCAGCAAGATCGTAGATTGACAAACAGTTACATTGACCGGCTGGTCTCAGAAAAGCGGCGTGCAAGAAGAGAATGGCAAAGCTTTAGATCGCCTGCCGCAAAAAATCGTCTGAGACTTGCAGAACGCGTACTTCGCAAAGCACTCGAAGCCGAAGAACAGCTAGCATATAGCCGTTATATCGAAAAATTATCGAGCCCTTTCTTTGAGCCCTTTCGCCTTTCGATTCAAATGGAAGAAGTGGCCGTCCAACCGGTCTAAATATTACTTTTTTTAAAGGCAAAGTTGTAGTACCGCTTATCCATTGCGAATGTCTTCTTTTAAAGTTCTTATAAGTGCTGTTACACTTAAGCCAATTATAATGCAAACTGTTGCAAAATTGGTGGCTTTTTTACTTTTAAAATATTTTCATCAACATTATTGCACGCATGCAGTTCAAAATATCTTTGAATTGCCATCTCTCGTTCGTGCCGGCCCCTCTCGCTATTCCACACAGCAAACAAATCGACGTTGGAAAAAATGAGGTTACCTAATAAAAATGCAAATTTTGCCAAAAGAGGGAAAAAGAGGAAATTAAGACCAATGCCTGTTACCTCAGAATTGACAACGCTACAACAAACACTTGGACAAAACACATAAACAATTTTTCATTCTTTTACATAATTTTTTCCAAAGTTGAAATTTGTTACTAAAAATCCAGCTTTAAAAGCGCTTATAAAACGACAAAATATTAGTATACACACGCACAATTTGAACAATTTTTTATATTAAGCACACAGTGCAAACCTGCGAAATCAGTGCTGATGACTTGATTTTCTTCTAGTTGTGTTGCCATCACAAAATATTAAAAAACAAAACTCAATGCCAAAATTTACAAAACTTAGACGCACGTGCTTTCGATTGCAACAGCTGACTTAACAGCTGCTATTCTCACATGGGACTGTTAAATTTAACATTTTGAGTTTGGGGCATAACAGTCTGATGTTTTCTTAATGCGTTAATAACAAAATTTTGCTATTTAGAAAACTTTAAAAACATGCAAATGCCAGATAAAGTGGTAATTTTCCCCATAGTGCATTGTAGCAGTGGTACTACTCATCAGTGCCCGCATATATATGTATAAGAGGCGCATTTGTTGTTGATTTGAGCGAAGGCGTATGGAATGCGCATTGGACTAACACAAAATGAAATTATAGCAACACTTCAAGTGTGTCTCTCTGCTCTTTCTCTCCTATGCTCTTGCGAAACTGAAGGCAACAACAATACGCGAGCCACAAGCACACACACACACAACCGTCTTGTAGTCTTGGAGTTGGTATTTTTACTCCCAGTTTCATTTCTCCTTTTGACAATTTGCCATTACTGATTTGTTCGCCAAGAGCAGAGGTTCAGTTGTTTAATTGAAAGGCTCAGCTTTGAAATCACAATAATTCGGACTTTAAGGTATATTTAATATTGCTGATCATGAAAAATGACTTCAACGAATGAATTGAATCGGAGAGAATCCGCTGACGATGGTGATGCACCGGAAAATTTGTGTAAGGAAGGTAAAATGATTTGTAAAACGTTGTAGTGCCACGAATCATTGGAAAGTCCAAAGACTCCGGACAAGTTGACCACACTTGAAGAACCTAAATCTTCTGATACCATGAAACGAAAAGGGATGCTCGCCGCTGCACGGTCAAAAGCGTATCGGGACAGTAAGAAAGTTAAAACAAATGCAGCGTTGTTCATTGACACACCAAAAATGCAAAGGCAGAGAATAGCCGAGAATTTGAAGCGGATAACAATTCTATTCTATTCAAATTTTGACAGTGCCATCGTGCCACGAAGCATTTGAACGTTCAAAGCAAACGGAAAATGTTAAACCCCACTTAGCGCCACACGAAATTGTCTCGGGTGAAACTTCAAATGAACTGAAAAGGACAAGAATTCTCGATGCTGCACGATCAAAAGCGTACCGTGACAGAAAAATCATTAAAACGGATGACAGAGAATAGCCGAAAACAGAACAAGGAAGTTATGGCTAAAGCCGATAGAATTTACGAATTATTTGACAGTGCAAAGACAGCGGAAAATGTTCAGCCCCATTTGGATTCACAATGTGCTTTAGGTGCAATGAAGAAAATTGTCTCGGATGATCCTTCAGAAAAACCGAAACGAAAAAGGATTTTGTAAGCTGCACAGTCAAAATCGTACCGTGATCGAAAGAAAGTTAAAACGGATGCAGTTAAGTACTTTGACACAGCTAATATGCAAAGGCGAAGGAGAATAGCCGAAACTTTGAAGTGGAATAATCAAATTATGGCTGAAGCGGATTCTATTACGATTTTGTCAGTAAAATCGGGCCACGAAGCTCTTGAAGCTGCAAAGACACCGAAAAATCTAAACAAAACTAAGCCAGTGGTAAATTGTTATCCTGAAGATGAAATGATGGCGCAAACCGACACCATTGCACCATTGTCACTGGGGCGCGGTTCTGTTGAATCTCCAAGCTTAGCTCAAGATAAGCCTATGACTTACCAAAATTCTACTCACCATACTGCAGCGCATAAAAAGTTTAAGGTACAATTTATCATCAATGATTTTGGTTTTGCTTGTAGCGTATGTGATAGGTTGTGGCACGAACGAAGTCTTAAGCGTGTTCCGTATGTTAACTGGACTATCCTCTCAACTGAGTTCCATGACATCGATTTGGAGGCGACATTTTCTACTTCGAACGGATTTAAGTATCCGCCACGACCAGATTATTTACCGGAGCTAAATTTGGTAACAGAACGACTAGTATCCCCTCGACTTCCATTTATGCAAATAAGAAGACTTCGACATGGTCAGGGTCAGTATGGGATCTTAGGACAAATTATGAATGTTCCAGTCTCCGTAAATCTATACATCAACATAAAAGTGAAAGTATGTTTGTATGTTTGTCCCTTATGGGCGTCTAAACCGCTGAACCGATCTTCACGAATTTTTCACAGTATGTTTATGTCGATCAGGAAAGTGTCATAGGCTATATCTCATGTCTGTGAAATGGTCCAAAAACCGCGAAATTTGCAAAATTATACCGTTTATCCGATTGCAATGAAAATTTGGGAACGGTTGAACGCTTGCCCGGGAAAATTGCAAGACTTACGTTTTCGCTAAAATTTTGGGAAATTGATTGACGCTTGCCCGTGAAGGTTTCCAAGTAAAAGAAACCGCAAAATATGCAAAATTTTCGTTTGTTATGAAACTTCGGAGAATGTTTGGACGCTTGCCCGCGAAGGATTCTGAGTTGAAGAAATGTGCGGGAAATAGTCCAAAAACCGCGAAAATTCAAAAACTATACCGTTCATCCGATTACGTTGAAATTTTGGTCAATGGTTAGAAGCTTGGCCGCGAAGATTTCTAAGGTCCAAAAATCGCGAAATTCGAAATATTATACAATCAATGCAATCAATCTTTGGGGAATGAATCGAACGCATGCTCGGGAGGGTTTCTATGTTGAAGAAACTAGCAGAAAATTGTCCAAATACCGCGAAAATTAAAAAATTTGCGGTTTCGGTAAATCTTAGGATAGTGGTTCGACGCATGCCCGGAAAGGTTGCCAAGTAGAAGACATGTGCGGAAAATGGTCTAAGAACCGCGAGATTTGCAAAATGTTTGCATTTCATAATGCTTTGAGGATTGATTACACGGTCAAAAATATTGCAAAATTTGCAAATTTTTAATTTGAGCCTGGATTATTGTGTCTATCAAACGGCAGTTGTAGACGGGTAAAAAGGAAGTATTAACCAAATGGTCAAAAAAGTCACAAACTTAGCAAAATATTCTTGATTTTAGATTATCATGAAGACGTGTATATAGAGAAAAAACCGAACGGTCAAAAATGTTTATACCGACATGCAGCCTGCACTAGATTGAATATAATCCCGATCTTAAGAATCACAAGAACCCGGGCGACGCCGGGTATTCAGCTAGTAATATGATAAAATGTCTTCCACGAGAAGTTGACAATGACTACTGCACAAATGTCCATATAAAACGAAAATAATTGCACAAGTCGAGTTATCTAATGGGCTTTGTTCAAAAACGAGTTGGTAAATTGTGGCTGGAATTCCTCGTTGACACTCCTATGTACAAATTCTATGGCATCAAAATTGATAGTTCTTTACTTACTGAACGTAATGAGCCGTCTCAACTCATGGAATATTATAGTGAAGAAATCGACATTGAAGAAAGTCTGCAGGCTCAGCAACAAACGCTTTTGTGGAATGCAGACAACTAATTACGAATTGCTCCAGCGGAAAAAGAACTTCAGAAAAGTGTGTTCTTTGATGAACACTGCGAGGAATTGGCATTTTCTTCAATTTATCTCGGCCATTTTCTTACGTTTAAAGAGGGTCTTAATGTTACACCATACATGATGGCAACCAGCGAACTTTGAAGAGCAGATAGACGTGGTGTGACTCCTCAGCACTTGTTATATATGGCTATGAAAATACTACGGGATAGTCCAAGTAGTCCAAGTGCACACATACTGTTCTGGCAAAATAATTCTCCACTTGATGCTCTAACAAAATTAAACTTTGCTGCTGAAGCATTAATTGATCAACTAGTGTCGGTGTCCAAAGAAAATGCCTCTGAATTTGTCAAACTTCAACGGCATAAACATGCATTCACGTGTTTTAAAATTATGGCTGGACCAACGCTTTGGAGAGGCTTAATGTTCTGTGAACTTGATGAAGTTATGCGCCAGGCAAATGCAGACTTCTCGCAATTGCTCGCAAAAATTGGAAATGTTCAAATATTGGATGACAAGGAGCAAAATTTAATTGAATCGCGATTTTTTAGTAGACTTTATTATTTTTAGAAATTTTAATGTCGACCAATAAAATAAACTGATTCTCAACGCTAGCCCGGACATGGTGCTGTCTATTGCTAAGGATGTGTTCTCAGGATGCAGTAGCAACGAGCAGCTAGCACATGTTAGGCAGCAACTGCATAAAAAAGCCGTATTAGATACTGGTGGTTTGCCCTACGAAATAGCGCTCGTTATTGGACGCCCTTATATGATAACGACGAACATAGACGTATCAGATGGCTTAGCAAATGGAGCTATAGGGTACTTAAAACTAATTGAATATCACCAAGATTCTGAACACAATGATAATGTTGAGGAAAATTACCCTCATAACATTTTAGACAATGGTTCTGTAAAACGATTATGGCTACGATTTCCTGCCAACTGTGAAATTGGGCTCAAATTACGGAACCTATCTGCAGAGTACGTTCAAAGACATAACATTGTTAAGGGCTTGGTTCCTATAGCTCGAAGAAATGCTTCGATTTATCTAAATTCAAAGCGGACCATCAAAACGAAACCATTTCCCAATAATTCCGGCCTGTGGAATGACGATTCACAAGTCTCAGGGAGGCACCTTTGACCACGTTGTGTACGAGTATGAAAAATTTCATGATCAACAACTCGTTTATGTTGCGCTCTCAAGAGTGACAAGTCTTTAAGGTCTCTTCATTGTTACTCAAAACAACGATAAAATATTTCATCATGGTCGAAGAACACCACAGAAATTGCTTCCGCTCCAAACCGAATTAGCAAGGCTTGCCAATAACAGTTTACAAACACGCCAGGAAACCATTTTGGAATTTATTCGTACTCAGAAATCAACGTCATTGATGATTTTTACTTGTCAAAGTCTAAGGGCTCACAACAATGATTTGACAGATGCTGTGACACAAGAATGCAACTTTTTAATGGTTTGTGAGACTTGGCTGTGTAACAGTGAAATCATATGTATACCAAACTTCAATTGTTGCGTTCAATTCAATAGAGAAAATCAGCGTGCTGGCGGTGCAGCTATATATCAGAGATGTAACAGTCTTTCTAAAATTTCGCCCATAATGGCAATTCTAGTTAAGCAATCCTCAAACAAATCAGCGATGTTCAAATCAATCGGAGACGTCTGTGCAACTGAATGTTTAATGCCCAATGGACTGTAGGTTTTGTTGATAGCCGTGTACATCTCACCAAATCAACGAGTTAATGATATAATTAAGTTTCTTCATTTCGTTCTTTTTCAATACTCATGTGAATCTGCTGAAAATGGAGAAGATATTGATAAGATGCCAATAATTCTGAGAGGTGACTTCAATATCAATTTTTCCGAATCCCTCATACAATTTTTAGAGGAAAAATTTAGTTTGCAGTTGAACTCAAGTCGAACTTTTCCAACGATCAACTCTAAATATACATTGGATGCCGTCTTCTCACGGTATATTAAAATTTTCCAATCAATGATGTACATATCATACTTTAGCTATCATCGACCAATTGTCGCTTGTTTTAATGAAATATAAAAATAGAAGCAAAATAATGTAAAGAAAAACTATCAATCATAAATGTCGATTGATTTCTTAATACTATTATCTTTAAAGCATTTAATTATAAAAATTAAGAAATACTTAATAAAAATTAAAAAACAAATAAAAACGCAATTAAAATTTAAAAACAAACAAAATTAAACCACTCACATATTTATTCCCTTGCAGAGGGTATTATAAAATTGTGCGGATGTTTGTAACGCATTGAAGGGAGCATCTCCGACCACATAAAGTATATATATTCTTGATCAGCATGACGAGTTAAGTTCATTTAGCCTTTTCCGTCTGTCCGTCCTTCCGTCTGTCTGTTTCTATGCTATCTCCTCCGTCAGTTTTAAAGCTATCTTCACCAAACTTTGCACAAAGTCTTTTGGTACAAATGCGCTGCACATTTGTCGGAATCGGCAGGGTCGGATGACTATAGCACATAGCTGTCATAGGAATGATCGGTCGAAAACCAGATCTTAGTGAGAGAAACTTTTTGATTTTAAAGGAAATGCCTCCAAACTTTGTATTTCTTAGTTTACTATCTTTTCCCATGATTTAACTAAGTTTGGTCGAAATCGGATGACTATAGCATATAGCATGAATATGAATGATCGGTCGAAAAAGAAGTTCTAGTGAGAAAAACTTTTTAGTTTTAAAGGATCGCCTCCAAATTTCGTAATTAACAGTGTATTATGCTTTTCCCTGATTTCACCAGGTTTGGTCTTAATCAGACATCTATATAGTATAGATCCCAAAGAAAATTAAGGTCCAAAAAGTAGTCTTCGAAAAACTTTTTTGTTTTCAATGGAAACCGCAAGGGTATACAAGACTTCGGCCGAGCCGAAGTTAACTTTCCCCTATTTTTGTTCTTTGAAGAGTAACAATGTATTTATTGTTCATATGTAATGTGAATGCAGTATGTAATTTATGTTTGATATGTGTTAAGGTATGATGTCTTATGGACTATTCATAACTCACGGTCATTAAATTCCTGCATAAGTAGGCCAGTAATGAGTCAAGATTTTTGCCGCTGTACCAATGTTCTAGAGGAGCAGAAATTTTATGAAATCTTTCTCCGTGTTCATCTGACTCTGACTTGCTGTCCAAAATGGAGTAACAAGATCTACATTTGGTTAAGGTTCGGAACTGAAAACCTGAATACTGGAGACACATGAGCAAAAAACCCATAAGAAAGAAGTTTTAAAAAAATCGTATGAAGGGCTCGAAAAAGTAAGGTTGCATCTCGATTCCTAGGACCCGAAATAGGCAAGATCCGTCGAGTTTGGTCGTGTCTTTTTTTTCGTCTCTCCGTTTTAAAGCTTTAGGTAAATTAATTAACAGAGCTGTAACAGTATGATATATGAACAGAGCTGTAATATTTGGACTCTGCTATATACAAGATGCATTTCAAAGGAAGCTGGACTTTGTGAAATAAACTCCAATCAATATTCCCTCAAAATTTCATGACAATTGGTTGGTTAGAAGCCGAGTTACCCTACACAAAGCAACACTGTGATTATACCTTAGGTACATAGAAAAACATGATGTTAGAGCGAGACGGATGTTGTCAAAAAAGAAGAACTCAGAGAGCAAAACTTACAGCGAACAGCTGACAAATTTCTGATTAAAACGTTGAGAACGCAGCAGGCTGTTTCACTCTTGCTTGATGTATCCACAAAGTAGGCTTTGCAATTTTGTTACACTAAAGTAGAAGCAATATAATTTCATTTTTCATTAGGCTCTTCTGTTGAACACATCAAAAGTTCAAGTGTGAACTATTTTCTTTTTTCTTTAATTTTTTACCAGCAATTACTCTAATCGACAAGCAGCAAATTCCGCTGAAATTAAGAATGTCCAAAAAACTTAGGGATGACTTAAAGTTCTATTATTCGCTTGGATATCAGTCATATTTTTTTGAAGTTTTGCTCTAATTTTCTGAACATTTGCCATTAGAGCACAGATTTCCAAGTGCTCATAAAAAACTAGTTCTAGATTTGTTTCTAATTAACTTATTTTCTTTTAACCTTACCCTTGCAGAGGGTATTATAAAATTGTGCGGATGTTTGTAACGCATTGATGGAAGCATCTCCGACCATATAAAGTATATATACAGCATGACGAGCTGAGTTGATTTAGCCCTGTCCGTCTGTTTCTATGCTATCTCCTCCGTCAGTTTTAAAGCTATCCTCACCAAAATTTGCACCAAGTCTTTTGGTACAAATACGCTGCACATTTGTCAGAACCGGCCGGATTGGATGACTATAGCATATAGCTGTCATAGGAACGATCGGTCGAAAAACTAGTCTTAGTGAGAAAAACTTTTTTGTATTTAATGAAAACGTTCTTAGCATTGGCATACACTTAATGTATATACTTTTACACAATTCAACAAAGTTTGGTCTTAATCAAATGACTATAGCATATAGCTCCCATAGGAACGATCGGTCAAAAAACTAGTTCTAGTGAGAAAAGCTTTTTTGTTTCTAATGAAAACGTCCTTTTTATTGGCATATTCTTATTTGATATACTTTAACACATTTCTACAAAGTTTTATCAAAATCGGATGACTATAGCATATAGCTGCAGTATGAATGATCGGTCGAAAAAGAAGTTCTAGTGAGAAAAACTTTTTGTTTTAAATGGGATCGCCTCCGAATTTCGTAATTAACAGTGTAGTAGTAGTAGTTTGTTTATTTTTTATTTTTTAGCTTGGTAAGTTTACCGTTAGCCTTCTATTTTAACAAAATAAATTTAGCAATTAGGAATTTTCGTAAAGATATTTACATTTTCCCAGTTTTCTATTTTTAAAAGTTTTCCAGAATAATATTTTTTCTAGTAGTAGTAGTAATCTTTATTTAAGTTAAATTTAAACATGAAATCGATGTACAAGAATAAATAAAAGAAGTACAACATTTTTAAAATTTAGACAAAGAATGATTTACATTTAACGATAATCGACATGGTTTGTATCCGTCAATCGATCGCCGCACGCTCCGCCTCCACAACCTATAACACCTGGCTTCCCGGGTCGTCCCCAGATACCAGATTGTTCGGTTACGAAACATCGGCGTAGCGCAGTGGCTTTAGTAGTAGTAGTAGTTGTTGTATCTTTATTTTTTCCTAGCTGAACACCCGGCGTCGCCCGGGTTCTTATGATTCTTAAGAGAGCGATTATATTTAATCTAGTGCAGGCTGCATGTCGGTATAAACATTTAGGACCAGGCTCCAATCAAAAATTTGCAAATTTCAGCTTCCATTTTCCAACGCCGGCATTGTAATATAAGCACTAAGCGCTTTCATAAATACTCATAAGGCTATTTTGCAAATTTCGCGATTTTTTGACCTTAGAAACCTTCTCGGGCAAGCGTTGCCCAAAGTTTTATGGCAATCGGATAAACCGTATAGTTTTTGAAATTCCGCGGTTCTTTAATTTATCTTCAATTTAGATACCTTTGCGGGCAAGCGTGCAACCATTCCTTAAAGCTTCATCAAAATCGAACATTTTGCAAATTTCGCGGTTTTTGACCATTTTCGGGCCTTATCCTCTTGGAAACACCTTTCCGGAAGCGTCGAACCACTATCCAAAGATTACCGAAACCGCAAATTTTTTAACTTTCGCGGTTTTTTGACAATTTTCTGCAAATTTTTTCAACTTAGAAACCCCTCCCCGAGCAAGCTTTCAATTCATTCCCCAAAGATTGATTGCAATCGGATGAACGGTTTAGTATTTTTTGCTTATCGCGGTTTTTGGTTTCCCGCCCATTTCTTCAAATCAGAATCGTTAACGCGCAAGCATCCAAACATTCTCCAAAGTTTTATAACAAACGAACATTTTGCAAATTTCGCGGTTTCTTCTACTTCTTCTACTTTCTCCCAGGCAAGCGTCGATCTATTTCCCAATGTTTTAGTGAAAACGTAAATTTTGCAATTTTCGCGGTTTTTGGACCGTTTTCCGCAATTTTTTTCAACTTAGAAACCTTCCCGGGCAAGCGTTCAACCATTCCCAGATTTTCATTGCAATCGGATGATCGGTATAATTTTACAAATTTCGCGGTTTTTGGACCATTTTACAGATATGAGACATAGCCTATGACACTTTCCTGATCGACATGAACATACTGTGTGTTGGGACAAGGAGCTTTTTCCTCATCGGCATTTAACTTCAGGATCTGGGGGGTGTGCAGCTAGTGAGATCTGTTCAAATAATTAACCACGTGACCAAAAAGAAGAAACGAACTTCTCGATGCGCAATGATGTTGTCGTCGCTTTCAATGTCAAGGCAGAACTGTTTTATTGATAATTTGGTAGAAATGCGTTAGCTTAAGAATGAGAACAATGTGGTGAGTTTAACAAGTATGAGAGTGCAAGTGCAAGTAAAATTATGGTGAGAGAATTTAACAATAAGAGGGTGGTTTAAGTAGTAGTACAAAGTTTGAAGTGAAACATGAGCAAATTATAATGAAATGAATTGACAAATTAACTGATTTCAATAAAGATAAGAGTATGACCGAACATCCCGGCCCCTTTGAAAGGTCCCTTTCAATATACAGGAAGAATAGCCAGCTTGTGTATGGGGCGACAACACATTCCAGTTGGGGGTCGAAGATGTTCCACACGAACGTGACCGTCCTTCCCAAGGACTGTTGATTCAACTCTGCCAAGTTTCCAACGCAGAGGAGGAAGATTATCTTCGTGAATGATGACCAAGTGATTTCCAATAGGCTCGGTGACGGTGATGTCCACTTGGTACGAGCCCGCAACTCGTGGATGTAGTCGGTGGACCATTGCTTCCAAAAGCGTTGTTTGATGGCGATGATCATTTCGAATCGATCCAAAATCGACAAGTTTTTGGACTCAAGTGACCTCTCAGGCAATGATCGGAGAGAGTCACCAACCAAAAGATGTCCAGCAGTCAAGGCGCCGAAATCGTTTGGATCTGATGAGAGTGGTGATAGAGGGCGAGAGTTAAGGATGGCCTCTATCTCAACAGCAACGGTGTTTAGTTCCTCCAGGGTGAACTTAGTATTTGTCAAAGTGCGGCTTAGAAGGCCCTTTGCACTCTTCACCGCAGCCTCCCAGAGGCCGCCAAAATGGGGTGCCCTGGGTGGGATAAAATGAAAGTTAATGAATTCGCTGGAACAAAATTTGAAAATTTTATCTTGGTTCTCCTTTTTGAACATAAACTCCATTAGATCGCGCAGCTGGTTCGCTGCTCCAACGAAGTTTGTGGCATTATCACAAAAGATGTTTGCAGGCAGTTTACGACGACCTCCCATGCGCTTCAGAGCATTTAGAAAGGCCTTGGTGGACAAATCAGCGACTACTTCTATGTGGACAGCTTTGGTTAAGAGGCAAACAAACATGGCGATGTATGATTTGATAGGCCCCTTTTCTCGAATCCTCAAATAGGTGTTGATAGGTCCACAAAAATCGATCCCACAGCGTTCGAATGGTCGAGCAGGCGTAATTCGAGCAGTTGGCAATGAACCCATTAGTTATTGTTGCAGCTTAGGCCGATAGCGGACGCAATGAATACAGGAACGTACGATGCGACGAGCCAATTCTCTAGCATTGACGATCCAATACTCCAATCGAATAAGAGCCACTAACGCCTTTGGGCCAGCATGGTGATTTCGAAGATGTAGATTCCAAACGAATTGAGAGCTGCTGGCCAACAAGATTGGATGCTTCTGGGTGTCTGGTAAATCAGCATGATCCAATCGTCCACCAACCTTTAAAAGTTCAAAGCCAGTCGAGTGATCTTAAAACGGAGTGAGAAATTTTAGATTGTTTTTTAATGGTTTTTGCTTCTGGAGCAAGCGGATATCATCTGCGAAATGAGTTTGTTCCGGATTATGCAGTTCGATGCGAAGCGAAGTTCTTCCGGTTCTGGTGACGCGGTAGTCGATGTTGGTTGTTTTCTGCATTTTTTGATGAATCTGATTATCCAGGCGAGAATGCGAAGTGTGCGAATGTATGAGCTAATTTTGTCACTAATAAACAGAATGTAGGTGGTCTCCTTTACAGCAGTAAACAGACTTTTACGTTTTTCTGTGTTGACCACATCCATGTCAACGTCAAGTCTTTTCCTCTTGGTGGGCCATTTTGAAGAATCCTCAAGCAGGAACCAAATCGAATTTTGCAAGTCTCCAACGCTGCAGCCTCGAGACAATAGATCGGCTGGGTTGAGCTGAGTTGGTACGTGATTCCAGTGGCCGCCACAAGTCAATTCTTGGATGACTGAATGTTGTTGAAGCCAATATAGTACGAGTTGAGAGTCAGACCAAAAGTATGACTTGATGGTGTGGCTTGCGAAGATGTTCTTGATTTTGTTGTATACTTGAGCCAGCAAGTGTGCGCCGCAAAGTTCCAGTTTTGGGAGAGATTGTTTCTTCACTGGAGCCACTCTCGACTTCGACGTAAACAGCTGGACCGAAACTTGTCCAACTGAGTCCTCTGTGCGGATATAAAAACAGCATCCGTAGGCCCGAATCGATGCATCACAGAATGCGTGTAGCTGAATGTTGCACGTGCTTGGCTGCAAACAAAAACGAGGCACAGTTAGTTGCGAAAGTGAATTTAGTGACTCCAAGCAGTTGTTCCAAGCGTCAGTCAGGTTTTGTGGGATTGACTCATCCCAATCGAGTTTCAAAAGCCATAATTCCTGCATTATTATCTTGGAGACAATGACGAGTGGGGTCAGCAGGCCGATAGGATCAAAGAGTGATGACGCAGTGGACAGAATTGTACGTTTTGTGACAGTGTTGAATACTTCTTTGGGGGAAAACGAAAAGCTAAATGTATCTTCTTGTTGATTCCAAATTACTCCAAGTGTACTGCTCACAAAGTTTTCGGAAATATGGATTTCTTTATTCGAATTATCTTCCATAAGGTCAGGGAGATTTGAGTGCCACTTACACAATGGAAAATGACCAGTTTCGAGAATTTTAATGATTTCTGCTTTGAGAGTAAGCAGAGTGTCGACATCGTCCGCTCCACACAGTAGATCGTCGACATAAAAGCGAGACTTAACCTTGCATCGTCCTTGCAGTTTTCAGCCATGAAATTCAAACTACGTGTTGCAAGGTATGGAGCTGAGGCGGTCCCATATGTAACTGTATTAAGTTGGTATGTACTTAAATCTGCATCTGGGGAAGATCGCCAAAATATGAACTGGAACTTTCGATCTTCTTCATGTACGAGGATTTGTCTGTACATTTTTGTAACGTCAGCTGTAATGCCAAAGCGATACATTCGAAAATTCAGCAGTAATATGTACAATTCCTCTTGGCCGGTAGGACCAACCAAAAGAATGTCGTTCAGCGACTTTTGCGATGTGGTTCGACACGAAGCGTCGAAAACGACTCTGAGTGCAGTAGAAATACTGTTCGGTTTGAGTACAAAGTGATGTGGGATGTAAAAGTGTGGTCCGTCTAGGTTTGGGTTAGGAACAAGAGTGATGTGGCCAAGATTTTCATACTCTTGCATGAAAGCCACATATTGCGAGCGAATATCAGGCAAGCGTGAAAGACGTTTTTCGATAGCGAGAAATCGATTGCGAGCTGTGTCGGCTGAATGTCCAAGGCATTTAGGATCTTCTACAAACGGCAACCGGACAACAATGCGACCAGACGAATCCCGTGTGTGTCGTGGATATGTAGTGATCCTCACACAGGCGATGATTTGGGTGTATGTCTTTCATAGGGCGTTCAATAGATTAAATTTTCCATAATTGCTGCAAGTTGTTGTCAATTGATTCCTCAACAGTGGCCAGGCACAATGGTGAGTGCTCAGTATGCTGACGCCGAAATCTGCCCGAAACGACCCAACCAAATAATGTTTTCTGTAGGGTGGGCAAATTTGGTCCAATGCGAATTTGACCAACAGCAAGAGCGTCAAAGAATGCTTCGGTTCCGAGAAGCAGATCGATACGACGCGATTCAAAAAAGGTGTTATCTGCCAACGGTGTGTTGGCAGGAAAGTTCCAAGTAGATATGTCGATCTCGGCATATGGCTGATAGGCAATGTGCGATGTGATTCCAAATTGGAGAGTCAATTGATACCCTGAGACCCGGGATTTGATGACAGTTGTTGTGCGAGATTTGATATTGGTTAGCGATTCTCCAATACTACGAATTCCAATATGGTGCCTTTCACGATTAAGGCGAAGTTTTTGGGCAAAGTTTTCAGTTATGAAATTTACCTGCGAACAAGAATCCAACAACGCTCTACCAAGTTTGTATTCACCTGAGGAATCCTTGACCAATACCATAGCTGTTGCCAAAAGGATCTGATCCCCTGCTGCGATTTCCATATGAGAGTGTGTAGCAGCTTGAGATGAATGAGGTTGTGGTGCAGGCTGCCAGAAGGGTTGAGTTGGTTGAACTGGTGATGATGGTGCCTGTGTAGTCGAAGGCTGCGACGATGGGGGATGATCATGATGCAACGATGAATGATGAGCCCGATTACAATGACGGCATCTATGTGTTGACGAACATTGAGCCAGCCGATGACCGCTTCCTAGGCAGTTGAGGCAAAGTCCAAGTTTCTTGACGTTGTCGAAACGTTGGTTGCTGTTCATCGCTTTGAACTGGGGGCAGTTTAAGATTTTGTGGCCAGAACTAGAACAAATTGTACAAGCGAAATTAGTAATGGCAAACGAGGAGTTGGATGATTGCTGAATACGAAGATTGGGTTTGTGGTGATCAGGCTTACGCTGCGACGAGGTTCCAGATGAAATTAGAAATTGACAATGACGTTACAAAAGCTGCGTACATGTTGACCAGCTGGGCAGAGTTTTGTAGTCCAAAGACTCGTTCCACTTGATGCGGGTCTGTTGGTCGCACTTGTCAATAACAATGTATAAGAGTAGGATTATCGTACCTTTCTTTCAATCTGTCCAGGGCCTTAGGATAATTTTCACTCGTTACTTGAAATGCTTTGATAGTTTCCAACGCGGGCCCTCTTAGGCAGGTCAGCAAATAGTTGAATTTTTCTATACTTGATAGACCAGACCCACGTGCAATAATTTGAAGGCAGCGACAATTTTGGAAGTGTGGATGACCTCGTGGTGGCTGCTGGCATTGTAGAAAAATCCGGCGATATGACAGTGCTGTTTAAGTCTCCTCCAATTTGCTCCTTTATGCACAACTTGATTGCCACGTCCTCCAAATCAGCACGACCATTGTCTGTTGGCTCAATGTTTTCAATGTCTGCTTGAACTGTTAGAGCCTTCTTGAAATATGACTCCAGAATGCCCAAGCGGCAGCGCAGTTCATCAACAGACAGCCTAGATTCCGATTCGGCCTTGATCTCAACCAGAGATTTGATCCGAGATATGTTCCTTTTTACATTACTCCGTTGGCGTTTGAGTTCCTCGAGCGACATGTTGATTGATTTGTACGATTTAATAACGCAGAATTCGATCGATTAATAATTGCGAATCACGCGGTCCAACCGGCGGAGAAAGCAAGGGCATTGAAGTAGGCAGCTTCAATGACAACGGAGGATGTGCGAATTTGTGAGCGTTTGCCGGCAGTTCGATAGTTAATGCAGCAAAACACACGAGATTTCGATATAGATTTTTAATTAAACAATGCAATTTCACTGTGGCAGTGATCGACGAAAATAATTGATTGCGTGTGACAGCGACAACGAGCGAAAACCAACTGTTGAACTGTTATACAGTAGCAGAGTGCTTGTGTGCGTAAAGCAGCGACTAGCCGACGAGAACGAAATGGGGATGATGCAAATCCAGAAGAGCAGCGGTCATATGCTTGTGTGCGTTGAGCAGCGACAAGCCGACGAGAACGAAAGAGTGTGATGCAATTCTAGCGATGTACCTATGTGTGTGTATGCGTGAGCCGGCAGTCCATGTGGTTAGCGGTGGCGGCAGCGACAAAGTTGAAACGCATGCGTACAGCAGCAAATCGAGAGACGAAAAATAGCGGGATTGAACCGTTAGGCGAGATCACATTGTATGCGAGCGACGACGATAGCAACTTCAAGACGTAGCGAGGGCTTGTGGTTGATGTTTTGCGATTAGGTTTTTTGCATGAAAAACGTTAATTATTTAAATATTTCACAGCAAAACTACTACACCTGCCCACCGTTGGGCGCCAAAATGTTGAGATAAGGAGCTTTTCCTCATCGGCATTTAACTTCAGGATCTGGGAGGTGTGCAGCTAGTGAGATCTGTGCAAATAATTAACCACCTGACCAAAAAGAAGAAACGAACTTCTCGATGCGCAATGATGTTGACGTCGCTTTTGATGTCAAGGCAGAACTGTTTTATTGATAATTTGGTAGAAATGCGTTAGCTTAAGAATGAGAACAATGTGGTGAGTTTAACAAGTATGAGAGTGCAAGTGCAAGAAAAATTATGGTGAGAGAATTTAACAATAAGAGGGTGGTTTAAGTAGTAGTACAAAGTTTGAAGTGAAACATGAGCAAATTATAATGTAATGAATTGACAAATTAACTTATTTCAATAAAGATAAGAGTATGACCGAACACTGTGAAAAGATCGGTTCAGCGGTTTAGACGCCCATAAGGGACAAACATACTTTCACTTTTATATAGATGTATGTATAGATTATTATTGTTATGTAAAGATATAAAAAGTTAATTGGCATGGAATATATCCGTCTGCCAAACTCAGCTCATTTCGAGGATGCCTGCCACTTTCGAGTACTACATGCAGCTGCCCAGCTCGTCGCGAGATACCACATCGTTCCTCTTTAGTGACAGTGCTGGTCCCCTTCAAGTGTACTCGTTAATAATATCCCGCCGGTATCTCAGAGTCTCCTTTAAGAACTCAGCTAGAATGTGCCAGTCTTCGCCGATTAGAACCGCCAAGTATTTTTCCTTTGTTAAACATGTCTTCCTCCAGTGCACTGTGGGCCAGAAATCTCATTTTTTTGGCCAAAACTCTGGCATTTCTACACCAGACTAGCTAGGAAGCTAAAGCTTGAACTTAACGCACATAATTTACAAAAAAAAAAGAAATTTTAAAACATATTTATAATCCAAGTCAAAGTTGGAAAATTTTTCAACTTTTTGGATTTTTAATTAAAAAAAAAAACTTGTGGTAAGACTTAGGCCAAATTTTGATAAACAAGTGTAGATTGCTTCTAAGAAAAATAATTGTCTTGATCGGATAAGTCGTTTATGAGTTATTAACTCAAAATAGAACTGACTTTGAATGCCCACCCTGTCAAGGATTTTCAGTCAATCTGACTACTTTCACCGTTTTTTTTATTTACTTAACCTGTTCTATACATTCATTTCTTAAAACAAAAAATGAAATATAAAAAAATAATTAACTAAAAATAATTTTTGTATGTATTTTAAACCGTAATTCCGTGCTTCTAAAAGTATGCTACACATTTTAATCCATGGGAATAAAAATAGCTTAGCTCTCACAGTTTGGCATCATGGTCCACATTCCGAAGTTTTAAAAAAGAAAAGCATACTTTTCGGCTGACTTGAAAATTACAACTGGCTCGATGCCAAATGGGGATACATTTTTAAAAGCGATTTAATAAAATCCAAAAGCAAAACCGCGCAGAAGCGCATACCTCCAGTTATGGTACAATATTCAAAGAAAATTATTTGACATGTTACGAGTGATTAGCCAGTGGCACTCGTGGGCACTCTCTAATCAAAGTTGCCAAATGTAAAACAAAACCAAAAAATTACTGATTTTTTCCATTTTTTTTATGAAAACGAATACAATTGGAAACTTCTTTATATTTTTTTAGTTAAATCTAGTCCGTAGCCGAAAATATATAATTAATCTCTGGAAGCTGTTTCTTTCCTAGTTTCGACTATTAATTTTCCATTTTTTGGAGCAATTTCATGAAAAATCAACTTTGAATTGCTGCCATTCAAAAACCAAGAAGTGAAAATGTTCAAAATTTTTGTATCAAATAGCTATAAGTATTCTTAATCGTTTCCGACAATCGTTTTATCAAGTTTCCCAAACAAAAAAGTGGGACTTTTGGCCAAAATTTCGGCCTGCTGGCCCTGTGTGCAGTGTAACCGCCTGAGTTCGCTAAGAATGGGGCATATTGCGATAAAGTGGAAAACGTCTTCTCTAACCCGTAGGTTACACAGAGAACATTCTTCGTTTGCTGTCGGTATATGTGGCATAAAATTTAAGGCGAGCAGTTCAACTCGTGCCTTAAATATTAGTGATATGCTGAAGGAGTCATAAATGTCGTTGAAATAATTTTGTTCGTTTAAGTTGTGGTTCAATAATTTGTATGTGTTTCGGGTGCTACTCTGGATTGCTTTCTGCTCGTAGTTTGCTATGGCTTCTACTTCCTCCCTTTGGATAATTGATTGTTGCATATTGGGCCAGTTGTGAACGTCACTTTCATTTCAATGAATATTGTGCTTTTCAGCTAGTGTTACCCATGTCGAAAAGAATTGCGATTTGGAGCGAAGTAAATGTTTCGTAACGATTTTGGGCAATCTGTTTTCCGGCATATGCATCACCTTGTTTATATAGGTAAAGTGCTGTTCCAGGGTTTGGATGTAGAGTGGGTGGAGCCCAGTTTCATGGTGAATGGCGTATGTTGGGGTATTGGTTGGGAGACGAAACATTTTCTTTATATAGAACCGCAGCAGTTGCTCCACCTCATCGTAGTACTGGTAACCCCAGACTTGTCCTGCATAGCACATTATCGCTTTGGCGGTTGCTTCAAACATTTTGAATTTCGTGCTATGATAAACGTGCTTTTTGCCGAGCAGAGATTTCCAAGTGCTATTCAGCGCCTTCTTTGCATCTGCGAGCTTTTCGGCAATATGTTTTGCGAAATTCATATTAGGTGTAAGTGTGTCCACCCATTTATATAAGGGATAGCAACTGTGCGGCCCTAGTAACAAAGCTTGTATCGCTAATAGGCAACAACAACTTTTATGTAACATCCGTCAACAAAGGCAATATACGCGAAACAAAGCTCCAAGTCAACACCGAAGAAAATTATCGATCGGTCGAAAAATGCCTAAGAGCTGAAAAAAAAGCTACTACACCTACCAACTAAAAAGTACAGGTACGGTAGTAACGGTAGTACAGGTAGTAATCAAGGGCATTGAATCAAGTGTACCTCCAACGGAAGTCGCTTCTGCCTTGGAGGAAAAGGGATTCAAGGTCAAGTCCGTTATAAACATAATAAACAGGGACAAAAAACCACAGCCTCTATTCAAAGTTAAACTAAGCCCGGAAGACACAGCTCCTAAAAATAATATAGTGCACCCAATTTACAAACTACCTTTCTTATTGCACCGCAGAATAACCGTAGAGGAGCCGCACAAACGCACAAATCTAGTGCAATGTACCAATTGCCAAGAATTTGGGCACACAAAAGCCTACTGCACCTTGCGATCAGTTTGTGTAGCATGCGGAGAGCTGCATAACACTGCCTCATGCCCTGCTAACAAGGAGGATCCATCTGTCAAAAAATGCAGTAACTGTGGAGGTAACCACACTGCAAACTACAGAGGTTGCCCAGTCTACAAAGATCTGAAGAGCAGGATTAATACGCGCACAGAATTTGCCCGATCCAATGGAAACCTTAATCAGTTCACACCCTCGCAGTCGACCCCTGGAGTCTTCTTCACCAAAGCTACGAGATCGATCTTTGCCCCAACGACTACAACCCAAGGTGTTTCTTTCGCAAGCGCCTTGAAACTAGGAAATGATAGACCCGCACCCGCGAAGTGTGCCGACACTGCCATCAAAACAAGCGGAACAACCATCAAACTATAGTAGCTTAGAAACTATGTTTCTATCGTTACAGCAGACGCTAAAGAATTTTATGGTATATATGCAAAACGCAGTGCAAGAACAAATGAGAACACAAGGAATTCTCATTCAAATGCTCGCTTCGCAACAATCCAAATAATGGCTCTCCTACGAGTTTCACTCTGGAATGCAAATGGCATTCCCCGCCACAAAGTGGAGTTATCAAAATTTCTCCAAGACAATGAAATCGACATAATGCTTCTTGCAGAAACTCACTTGACGGACCGATACAATTTTCAATTACCTGGGTATGCATTTTACGGCACAAATCACCCAGATGGCAACGCCCATGTTGGCACTGGCATCCTCGTCAGAAGCCGCATCAAGCATTACCCACTATCAGGATTTTCGGAAAACTACCTACAAGCCACATCGATATGTGTAGAGTCTAAACGAGGCAATATCACTCTGTCCGCGGTTTACTGTCCCCCACGTTTCGCAATATCAGAAAATCAATTCCTAGATTTCTTTAATACACTTGGTCCACGCTTCTTGGCTGCGGGTGACTATAATTCGAAACATCCCCACTGGGGCTCCAGACTGACCAATCCCAAAGGGAAGCAACTCTACAGCGTACTCACGCGCATCAAACAAACTCGACTATGTATCTCCGGGAAGGCCTACATACTGGCCGGCAGATCCAAAGAAATTACCCGATCTTATAGACTTTGCTATAACAAGAAAAGTTCCACAAAACTTGGTAACTGCAGAAGCCCTTGCTGACTTGTCGTCAGACCATTCTCCAATAATATTCACCCTTCTGGAGTGCCCTCATGTTAGAGAATATCCTCGGAGACTGACATCACACAAGACAAACTGGCTCAAGTACAAAAAATATATCAGCAGTCACATCGAGCTGAGCCCAACCATAAACAGCGAAGAAGACATTGACAATTCAGTTCAAGCCCTCACCTCTATCATTACTGCCGCTGCTCATCACTCATACCCCCAAACGACAACAACAGCACCTCAGCAAGATCGTAGATTGACAAACAGTTACATTGACCGGCTGGTCTCAGAAAAGCGTCGTGCAAGAAGAGAGTGGCAAAGCTTTAGATCGCCTGCCGCAAAAGACCGTCTGAGACTTGCAGAACGCGTACTTCGCAAAGCACTCGAAGCCGAAGAACAGCTAGCACATAGCTGTTATAACGAAAAATTATCGCCTACAAGCACCAAACTTCCCCTATGGAGGGCACGCGCCAGCATAAAGCCACCTGCAAAGGTAGACACGCCTCTAAGAGATCAGACAGGAAGATGGGCCCGCAGCGACGAAGAAAAGGCAACTGTCTTTGCACTTCACCTTAGAAATGTTTTCCAGCCAAATCCTCCAACCAATGGCTATGAACTTCCATTGGTTCCGACCGCCGCACAAACTGACCCAATCAAAGTTCATTTGCTAGAAATAAAAAATGCCATCTGAGAGCTAAATCCCAGAAAAGCTCCTGGCCCTGACCTTATTACACCTAAAATGATTATGGAACTTCCAAGTCCCGCCATTACATATGTCTTAAGACTTTTCAATGCTGTTCTGCGATGTGGATACTTTCCAACTCAGTGGAGGAGGTCCACAATCATAATGATTCAGAAACCAGGAAAAGATAAAACACAAGCGTCATCATACAGACCCATTAGTCTGCTACCTTGCCTGTCAAAACTATTTGAGAAGATCCTACTCAGTAAAATTGATGCCCATGTACAAAATATTATTCCCTCACATCAATTTGGGTTTAGAGCAAAGCATGGGACTATTGAGCAAGTCAACCGTTTAACTTCAGACATTCGGACTGCGTTTGAGCACCACGAATACTGCTCTGCAATTTTCTTAGATGTTGCCCAAGCATTTGACCGCGTTTGGTTGGATGGTCTTATATTCAAGATTAGGACAATGCTTCCCCCAAATACTCACAAAGTATTAGAAAGTTACGTCAGTAACAGAGTATTTACAGTTCGTCAAAATGAGTACACAACGGAAGAGTTCACTATAGGAGCCGGAGTGCCGCAGGGTAGCGTACTCGGTCCTCTCCTGTATGTAATGTACACTGCCGACATACCAACAGACCCTCGACTTACAATAAGTACTTTTGCGGATGATACGGCAATATTAAGCAGATCACGATGTCCAAATAACGCTACAAGTCTGCTGGCAAGCCACCTAGCTAATGTGGAAGAGTGGCTGGCCAACTGGCGCATAAAAATCAACGAGCAAAAGTGTAAACATGTGACGTTCACACTCAACAGAAGCACCTGTCCCCAGCTATCCTTAAATGCAACCCAGATCCCGCAATCAAACGATGTTGTATACCTAGGTGTGCACCTCGATAGAAGGCTCACATGGCGCAAACACATAGAGTCGAAAAAGCTTCAAATCAAGCTAAGGCCAACAGCCTTCACTGGCTAATCAACTCGCGTTCCCCTCTTAAACTGGAATATAAAGTCCTACTGTACAAAAGCATCATAAAGCCGGTCTGGACGTATGGCTCGCAGTTATGGGGAAATGCCTGTGCGAGCAGTGTGGACATCCTTCAAAGATCACAATCAAGTATTCTCAGAACCATCACTGAAGCGCCATGGTACATTCGCAATGAGTGTATCCACAACGACCTCAGCATCCCATTGGTCGAAACTGAAATAGAGCAACTTAAACAAAAATATTCTGAGAAGCTTCTCACCCACCCAAATCAACTTGCAAAATCTCTTTCCATGCTAGCAACGCATTCTCGCCTCAGGAGAAATGACCTACCAACCCATTATTGTTAGTCTCATTAAGAGAAGATTCAATAAATACAAAATAAGCTTTAAAAAAAATTTTTTTAATAGAAGATCTGTTTGATTGTTTTGGTGTACCGCAGGTGATAGTCAGCGACAATGGCAGCCAATTTAAGAGCCAGGACTTCGCCGTTTTTCTGAGAAGATATGGTATAGAGAATTTTTTAACAGCGGCCTACTCACCACAATCCAATGCGGCTGAGCGCGTTAATAGATCCATCAATGCAGCTTTGCGATCATACCTTCGCTCAGACCAACGTGATTGGGACTGCTATTTAAGTAGCATTAACAGTTCACTGCGAAACCATATCCATCAATGCATCGGGATTTCCCCATATTTTGCCGTTTTCGGGCAAAAGATGCTGACACTTGTTAATGATTACAAACTGTTAGACAACTTAGGCTTGTTGAATGAGGGAACAGCTCAATTAAATCTGGTAGATAGATTTTTAAATATTCGTGCCAACATTCAAAAACTTTTGCAGAAAGCTTACTCGACCAATCAACGAACGTATGATCTGCGTAGTAAGGTTCGGACGGTCGAAGTTGGCCAAGTTGTCATAAAACGGAACTTTAAACTTAGCAATCAGGCAGAGAATTTTACCGCGAAACTAGCGCCAATCGGAGTTAAGGCTAAAATCAAAGGAAAGCTAGGGAACTCGTTATACCTATTGGAGGACATGAAAGGCAAAGAATTGGGTAGTTTTCACGCCAAGGACATCTGGTAGAGATCCTCGCCCTTTTTCAGTTTTGAGCCATCGCATGTAAGCTATGTTCAAATCTGTAATGTGAGGGTACGATAATTTTTGAATTTGAATGTTCGATGAATCAGATTTAAAATAATCGATATTTGATAAATTCACATTAGGGGCTATCTCATGCACAAGCGCTATCATTCGTTATCATGCGTCCACAAATAAGCTGGCAGCCCTTGTCACGCAGCCATGCTATGTAAGCTGTCATCTTGTCTTCCGCCTTCATTTTTGCTGATGGCCATCCGCCATCCAGGACCTGTTCACGATCGTCTTGCACCAATACATATATGGTTGGCCAACTATTTTTCTTGCCAGCTGGATCATTGGATTTTTTCATTAGCACCGCCTGCACGTGACGCTGTGGCTGCTGCCAGGGGCGCTAACCAAGTCCCCTGTGCGCTGCTTTCCTAACCCAGCAGCATTAAATCTTTCGCTGCTGCTCCTACATTTGGTAGCTGAGCTGCCCAAATAGTGCTCGCCATCAACGAACAGCTGTTGGCCACGTGTGCACGTTTCGTAACCGGACTTTACCGCAGGATTAAGTGAAGGATCACTATAGCGTAGTATCGGAACTAGTTTGTTGAATTTTGTGTATTTTGATATCCCTGCTAGTGGAGTAATTTTGTCTTAAGCTTGTATTTTCCTAGGTCGAACACACTGCTTGTGGGAGCTTTTGTTTTTGTCTCCTTTTTCCCCGACAGCTTCCACGATCATCAGGCCTGCTGACACCGATGGACGCTGCAGTAAGTACGGCATAGCCGACCCTAAGTAAGAGCAAATAATAAACCCGCAAAAGCAGTATGAACCATGGCCCATTAGGTCTGCCGCTTAACGGCTCAAGTTCTCTTGTACCAATATGTTGGGGAGTTCAGAATGCACATTCATAGTTTGATCAAAAGCCTTCTGAGATTTCATTCCTGTTCTACTATAATATAGTTTGAATATCACTTCTGTATTTCTATACCGAATTTGGATTTAAGAGGATTAATATAACGAAAATGAAATAAATGTTCATTTAAAGGGATTCCATAGCAAGTTTACTCGCGTCTTGATTTGGGCGAAGCCATATAATCTCACAAGGTTCTGCATGGTAGGGTGGGTATAGAGGAGGACAACAACATCTTAGTTCTCCCCTAAATTGTAACATTTCCAGGTTCTGTATTTTATGGTTTAGCCATTCCTTAACGCTTTGTCTCTTTTAATCTGTAGCGCATGATTGGGAGAGCACCAAAGACCCGCCACTTTCCCTGAGCCTAGCCGGCCAAACGTTTAGACAGAGCGTGCTCTCGACATTCCGCGTGTCCGTTACAACCTAAAGAAAAGATCGCCTGACCTTGAGCCAGCTAAAAACTATTTCTTAAAATTACTAAGAACAGGTCGCTAAATACTAACAACTGCCTGAACCTAAGCTTAAAACCTAAAACTTAAATCCCTAACCAAAACTTAAGACCTAAAACCCTACCACCTATGCCTAAAGCTTAAACTTAAAACCAAAAAGCTAAACCTTAAACTTAAATCCCAAAAGCTAAATCTGAAAACCTAACCCCTCTAAAATTTAAACCTAAATCCTAAAACTTAAGACCTAAAAGCTAAGCCTAAAACCTAAAAACTAACACTTAAAACCTAAAGCCTAAAACCTTAACGTTAAACCTAAATCCCAAAACCTAAGTCCTAAAAGCTTAAACTTAAAACCTAAAACCTTGACAACACCACAAAATTTGCCATTTTACTCCTACTTAAGTCCTCCGTACCGAAATTAAAGATGTTCCACATAAAAAAAATTGGGGAAAGTTAACTTCGGCTCGGCCGAAGTTTTGTATACCCTTGCAGCTTCCATTGAAAACAAAAAAGTTTTTCTAACTAAGTCTTCTTTGCGGACCTTCTTTTCTATGGGATCTATACTATATAGATGTCTGATTTCGACCAAACTTGGTGAGATCATGGAATATCATAATACACTGTTAATTACGAAATTTGGAGGCGATCTCATTTAAAATTAAAGTTTTTCTCACTAGAACTTCTTTTTCGACCGATCATTCATACTGCAGCTATATGCTATGGTCATCCGATTTTGATAAAACTTTGTAGAAATGTTTATTATAACATATATACAATAAGAATACGCCAATAAAAAAGTCATTTGATTTCGACCAAAATTTGTAGAATTGTGTAAAAGTATATACATTAAGTGTATGCCAATGCTAGGGACGTTTTCATTAAAAACAAAAAAGTTTTTCTCACTAAGACTAGTTTTCGACCGATCGTTCCTATGACAGCAATATGCTATAGTCATCCAATCCGGCCGGTTCTGACAAATGTGCAGCGTATTTGTACCAAAAGACTTGGTGCAAATTTTGGTGAGGATAGCTTTAAAATTGATGGAGGAGATAGCATAGAAACAGACGGCTCAGCTCGTCATGCTGATCAAGAATATATATACTTTATATGGTCGGAGATGCTTCCATCAATGCGTTACAAACATCCGCACAATTTTATAATACCCTCTGCAAGGGTATAATTAAAAGAAAATAAGTTAATTAGAAACAAATCTAGAATTAGTTTTTTATGAGCACTTGGAAATCTCTGCTCTAATGGCAAATGTTCAAATAATAGATATAAGGCCAACGCTTTCCTTTTTATAGCAAAACTTCGAAATATGACTGATATCCAAGCGAATAATAGAACTTAAAGTCATCCCTAAGTTTTTTGGACATTCTTAATTCCATCGGAATTTGCTGCTTGTCGATTAGAGTAATTGCTGGGAAAAAATTAAAGAAAAAGAAAAAAGTTCACACTTGAACTTTTGATGTGTTCAACAGAAGAGCCTAACGAAAAATGAAATTATATTGCTTCTACTTTAGTGTATCAAAATTGCAAAGCCTACTCTGTGGATGCATCAAGCAAAAGTAAAACAGCCTGCTGCGTTCTCAACGTTTTTAATCAGAAATTTGTCAGCTGTTCGCTGTAAGTTTTGCTCTCTGAGTTCTTCTTTTTTGACAACATCCGTCTCGCTCTAACATCATGTTTTCTATGTACCTAAGGTATAATCACAGTGTTGCTTTGTGTAGGGTAACTCGGCTTCTAACCAACCAATTGTCATGAAATTTTGAGGGAATATTGATTGGAGTTTATTTCACAAAGTCCAGCTTACTTTGAAATGCATCTTGTATATAGCAGAGTCCAAATATAACAGCTCTGTTCATATATCATACTGTTACAGCTCTGTTAATTAATTTACTCAAAGCTTCTTGGATACTTCTCTGCCAGGGCAACGGGTCAGTCACGGCCGACTTTAACTAAGAATGGGAACTTACAAGGTGAACCAAACTTTATGACATAGTATCACCGTGCAGTAAAATGAAGACTCCGCGCAAAATTTCAGCTCGATAGCTTTAAAACGGAGAGACGAAAAAAAAGACACGACCAAACTCGACGGATCTTGCCTATTTCGGGTCCTATTAATCGAGCTGCAACATTACTTTTCGAGCCCTTCATACGATTTTTTTTAAAACTTCTTTTCTTATGGGTTTTTTGCTCATGTGTCTCCAGTATTCAGGTTTTCAGTTCTGAACCTCAACCAAATGTAGACTCCATTTTGGACAGCAAGTTCCTATAGAGTCAGATGAACACGGAGAAAGATTTCATAAAATTTCTGCTCCTGTAGAACATTGGTAGAGCGGCAAAAATCTTGACTCATTGCTGGCCTACTTATGCAGGAATTTAATGACCGTTAGTTATGAATAGTCCATAAGACATCATACCTTAATACATATCAAACATAAATTACATACTGCATTCACATTACATATGAACAATAAATACAGTGTTACTCTTCAAAGAACAATAAAAAAAAATAGGGGAAAGTTAACTTAGGCTCGGCCGAAGTTTTGAATACCCTTGCAGCTTCCATTGAAAACAAAAAAGTTTTTCAAACCAAGACTACTTTTTGGACCTTATGGAGTCACTATATAGATGTCTGGAAAAGCATAATACACTTTTAATTACGAAAATTGGAGGCGGTCCCATTTAAAACAAAAAAGTTTATCTCACTAGAAATTCTTTTTCGACAGATCATTCATACCGCAGCTATATGCTATAGTCATCCGATTATGATAGAACTGTGTAAAAATGTGTTAGAGTATATAAAATTAGAAAATGCCAATAAAAAGGACGTTTTCGTTAAAAACAAAAAAGTTTTTCTCACTAGAACTAGTTTTTCGACCGATTGTTCATATGGCAGCTATATGCTATAGTCATCCGATTTCGACCAAACTTAGTTAAATCATGGGAAAAGATAGTAAACTAACAAATACAAAGTTTGGAGGCATTTCCTTTAAAATCAAAAAGTTTCTCTCACTAAGACTTGGTTTTCGACCGATCATTCCTATGACAGCTATGTGCTATAGTCATCCGACCCGGCCGGTTCCGACAAATGTGCAGCGCATTTGTACCAAAAGACTTTGTGCAAAGTTTGGTGAGGATAGCTTTAAAACTGACGGAGGAGATAGCATAGAAACAGACTAACAAGGCTAAATGAACTTAACTCGTCATGCTGATCAAGAATATATATACTTTATGTGGTCGGAGATGCTCCCTTCAATGCGTTACAAACATCCGCACAATTTTATAATACCCTCTGCAAGGGAATAAATATGTGAGTGGTTTAATTTCGTTTTTTTTGTTTTTTTTTAAATTTTTCTTAAATTTTTATAATTAATTGCTTTAAAGATAATAGTATTAAGAAATCAATCGACATTTATGATTAATAGTTTTTCTTTACATTATTTTGCTTCTATTTTTATATTTCATTAAAACAAGCGACAATTGGTCGATGATAGCTAAAGTATGATATGTACATCATTGATTGGAAAATTTTAATATACCGTGAGAAGACGGGATCCAATGTATATTTAGAGTTGGTCGTTGGAAAAGTTCGACTTGAGTTCAACTGCAAACTAAATTTTTCCTCTAAAAATTGTATGAGGGATTCGGAAAAAATTGATATTGAAGTCACCTCCCAAAATTATTGGCATCTTATCAATATCTTCTCCATTTTCAGCAGATTCACATGAGTATTGAAAGAACGAATGAAGAACTCGTTGATTTGGTGAGATGTACACGGCTATCAACAAAACCTACAGTCCATTGGGCATTAAACATTCAGTTGCACAGACGTATCCGATTGATTTGAACATCGCTGATTTGTTTGAGGATTGCTTAACTAGAATTTCCATAATGGGCGAAATTTTAGAAAGACTGTTACATCTCTGATATATAGCTGCACCGCCAGCACGCTGATTTTCTCTATTGAATTGAACGCAACAATTGAAGTTTGGTATACATATGATTTCACTGTTACACAGCCAAGTCTCACAAACCATTAAAAAGTTGCATTCTTGTGTCACAGCATCTGTCAAATCATTGTTGTGAGCCCTTAGACTTTGACAAGTAAAAATAATCAATGACGTTGATTTCTGAGTACGAATAAATTCCAAAATGGTTTCCTGGCGTGTTTGTAAACTGTTATTGGCAAGCCTTGCTAATTCGGTTTGGAGCGGAAGCAATTTCTGTGATGTTCTTTGGCTATGAATCGTTGTTTTGAGTAACAATGAAGAGACCTTAAAGACTTCTTCGACACAACGTGGTCAATTTGCGTACTCTCCCTGAGACTTGTAAATCGTCATTCCACAGGCCGGAATTATTGGGAAATGGTTTCGTTTTGATGGTCCGCTTTGAATTCAGATAAATCGAAGCATTTCTTCGAGCTATAGGAACCAAGCCCTTAACAATGTTATGTCTTTGAACGTACTCTGCAGATAGGTTCCGTAATTTGAGCCCAATTTTACAGTTGGCAGGAAATCGTAGCCATAATCGTTTTACAGAACCATTGTCTAAAATGTTATGACGGTAATTTTCCTCAACATTATCATTGTGTTCAGAATCTTGGTGATATTCAATTAGTTTTAAGTACCCTATAGCTCCATTTGCTAAGCCATCTGATACGTCTATGTTCGTCGTTATCATATAAGGGCTTCCAATAACGAGCGCTATTTCGTAGGGCAAACCACCAGTATCTAATACGGCTTTTTTTTTGCAGTTGCTGCCTAACATGTGCTAGCTGCTCGTTGCTACTGCATCCTGAGAACACATCCTTAGCAATAGACAGCACCATGTCCGGGCTAGCGTTGAGAATCAGTTTATTGTATTGGTCGACATTAAAATTTCTAAAAATAGTCGTACGCCATTAGGACATTGCTCGTCGGCTTCAAGTCTACTAAAAAATCGCGATTCTATTAAATTTTGCTCCTTGTCATCCAATATTTGAACATTTCAAATTTTTGTGAGCAATTGCGAGAAGTCTGCATTTGCCTGGCGCATAACTTCATCAAGTTCATAGAACATTAAGCCTCTCCAAAGCGTTGGGCCAGCCATACTGTGCGTAGTTTGCTTGTAGACCCACGTACTGCTGGTAATTGCCGTAGATCACCAATAAGAAATACATCTGTAGCTCCATAGGACGAATCAATATGAGTAATTTGTCGTAACCGAGAGTCAATTTTTTCAATTAACTCTGCTGAAATCATGCTAACTTCATCAATTAAAATACATTCAATGTACTTGAACAGACAGCGATATTGTTGGGCCACTTCAAATGACAAAGGCTTCGCTTTCCCAATGGTTATTTTGAAAGCTGTATGAACAGTGGTTTCATCTATAGCGACTGCTGCTTTTCCTGTTGATGCACAAGTAAGATATGCATTGCAATATCCATCAGTGTTACAAAATCGGTTGTAAATTTCTCGAGTGCTTTAATCACAAAAGTTTTTCCGCATCCAGCAGTTCCT
Source organism: Lordiphosa collinella (assembly GCA_018904265.1). Lineage (NCBI taxonomy): Eukaryota > Metazoa > Arthropoda > Insecta > Diptera > Drosophilidae > Lordiphosa > Lordiphosa collinella. Next base: position 173,785 of record JAEIFV010000679.1, read on the forward strand.
GTCAGAAATACTTGCAGTGGATCTTTAGATTCGTCGCTTAAAAGATGCCAAGACGATTTAAAATTAAGGTCGCATCAAAGGTCTTCATCCTCGTTTTCAATAAATAACTCCCGACAAATTTGCATGGTTTTTGCAATATCCAAATCTGACTCGAATTCCCGTCTCCGCTCCATTATGATGTCTTCGTTTTTATTATAAACTAGCTGAATGCCCGGCGTCGCCCGGGTTCTTATGATTCTTAAGAGCGTGATTATATTCAATCTAGTGCAGGCTGCATGTCGGTATAAACATTTTGGACCGTGCTATCTTTTTCTCTATATACACGTCTTCATGATAATCTAAAATCATGACTTTTTTTTTAAAATTGTGGCTTATTTGATTATTTAATTAATACTTCTTTTTACCAGTCTACAATTGCCGTCTATCAAATCTTCACAATAATCCAGGTT